>VICI01001418.1:0-22769 GCA_019593645.1 Akabosia matsudoensis
ATGAGAAAAATTGAAATTATCGTTTGAGTTGAAATAAAATTGTTAAAAGCCAAACTAACTGTCCTTTCTATTCATCAGCACCGACGAACATTATCCCAGAATTTACTGAGCTGCCGAATACTATCCCTGTACTTAAAAAAAAATTCTTTGTTTGTAATGGATATTGAAAAAAACGACGAATGGAGCAAACTTATGTCTAGGCAAAAACTAAAGCAATAGAGTATTAATGTACCTATTCCAAGAAATCTGACCTAGGTTTAGTTCGTCGAGTGTGCGAGCCTTTGACGCGACAGCATAGAAAGGTTTCTGGGGCGGATTACATGCAGTTGGATTTCCACACTTGAATTGATTTACCGACAACGAAGTCGTATGTTACGTCTCTTTTTTTACATTCACTAAATGCCAAGAAAAGTTGGGCAAGCATTTGAAGCACAGTAAAAAAATCTTCTCTACACGGATATTGTAGTAGACTAGCTTATAGGGACGAGAACAAAAATCTAGCAAGCGACCAGACGAAGATTTTTTTTTCAATATACTATATGCTATGAAGAAGATATTCTATACGTATGTACGATAAATAATAAATACAGGCAGAAGTGGTCAATAGCTTTATGAAAACATTTTCAATCAGTTACGCTCCGTCCGACTCTCATACATAAAACCCTGTGTCAAGTGTATACCCAAGATATTCTGCCGAAAATCTTATTTTACACATGACGATGGTCAGATAGAGTACATTGCGTACAAAAGCCATGCATTTTGAATAGGAGTCGACTGGATGTTCGACTGGCCAAACAACTTTTTTTATGTGTGTACATATTTGTATGATCTTCAAAAGTAAATCCCTACATAAAAACCGTGCAAACAACAGATTTATTAAAGTAGCCTTATGTGTTTGATCTTTTTCTTAGAAATTTCTTCGATCATATTCGAATGTTTGATGAACAGGTTGAATATGAATACGCGGACGTACTAAATACTGACAAATTCTAAGGAAAAAGCTTCTAACAAAGGTGCACAAAATTCTTGTCCCTACCACAAAAAATATCCGAGTGTAATCCATACAGCATAGTGTATGGCATATACCTCCGTCTTTCAGTGTGAAGATGCAGCCAAAAGATATGATCGCCATGTCTCCACTTGCACGTTAAAATATTATGGAGGGCTAGTCTAGCACTTGAGGCATTTTTTTCCTACAAGTCAAGTTGCCATTTTCTCCGTCTGCAATACCTCTTGGTGTTAACTACTTGATCTGTATATAACCATATTAAACAGTTCTGCATTAATACACGCAATGTATTTCTGGTAGATGTGGATATGTGCATTGATCTTACGAGTGATTCTACCTTTTGGGCATGCAGTGTTCGATTCTCTTGTGCATTTTCACGCTGGCGGACATATCCAATAGGAGCCAGTCAGCTTAGAAACCTTTTTCCAAGTGCAACACATATCGATTCCTCCAGGAGACTTAGTGCGAGTGTATCCCACAATGGTCCGAGGAAAAAGACGTATGAATCCTGTTTGAGTATTTTGTGTACTGCATGTATTGTGCGAATGGAACAGGCATTCGATGCAACCATTTCCCTATTGTGTAGTCGTGCGGAGGTAGTGAATAAAAAATACCGAGAAGGCTCACATTGATATTATCCTCGTTTTTTGAAAACAATAACAAATTTTTTAATATCATTCAGCAGCAGTCACATATAAAAAATCGTCAATCTTTGCATGCGAGACTGGTGTGCTTTACTCTGAATTGTTTGCATTGTGTAAGTAAACAGTAGCAGGGAATGGTAAAAACATTGATTCAATAAAGTTTATCGGATTGTGGTGCTGTTTAGTGTAAAAAAAAGTGTGCGTCTTTTTTGGGGGATAACATTTTTATAATACATCAAAAACTTTATAGTCAAGACAAGGATAAATGCACATGGACGCACATTGTGGGTCTTGAGCTGATATTTCGTATAATTTAAACTATTTTCTCGTGCTTTTCAACAAAATTGTGTAAAAAATTGATAATGGAGTAGTTGACAGTACTGAATCATCGGTTCCTCAACTTGAAATCGAAAGGAAAGTCGGTGTAGATTCGTAGTTAAAACTTTATTTAAGAAGCGTGATTCTGATTGTAGTTCATTAAAGTTGCAGGCTTGCATCGTCTAATATGGCGTTACCAGTGAAGTGGGAACATACAAGTTCCCGGTTTCTGATAAGACGGTAAAAAAATCTATAAAGTGAACACATGAACGTGGAAAATACATTTCTAGAAACTGTTAGAAAGTTTAAGTGCATCTGACCATATAACGTTTAGTGACCAGTTTCTTCTGAAAATACTGACGGTTAAACTAACGCCTATGGAAAAAATTGTCGGATCTTTATATCAGGTAATGTCGCGGTTGTTTGATATTATTCTAGTGCTTTTGAAATAAAATTGACAGGTTCTAACGGTTAACGTGGATTACTTTTCTTACTCATTATACTTCTAACAAATCCCGTTTGATTTAGACCATGATTAAGTGGTTTTCAAAGGTTTTTTATGCTGTCAGATCCTTGCCTGCTATTATCTTTTTATGATAGATAATTTACTCAAGTAGTATCTGTATGAAAAATTATACCCGTCTGGCTAGAAATATAGGACGATTATGATAGTCACTCCGTAAAGGGAAAGAAGTTCATAGACCTAAACGAAAATGACTGAAACAGGTAGTGCACTAGAAAAATAGTTTTGATGCAGTTTCATTTAGACACGTATGTTACTTTTTAAATTTACGTGTTAAATATCTTGTAAGCGAGTTTGAAGGGAATAGTACTTAGAAATCTACACCTGACAATGATTCTAAATGAGAATATTTGAAATATTTTATTGCATATGTGTAAGTCCATGTTGAAACGCCCTCTGGATGCTTTTCCCACAAGAGACACGGCTAGATATAACATTTTGATACGAACCACCTTGCAGACAGCTATATAATTTATGATTTACAACTTGAAGTTAATAAATTAAATTTTAAGAAACCAAGTGTGGAACCACCTCCGCTTGTAATTATACCTTGCGTAAGCGGATACGGAGGTATTCCTTGGCTGGTAAAGAGAAATAAAATGAAATAGATTTTCGACTTGCTTATTAGAGGACAACGTACCTACTTGAATTGGATACCAATCAATACCTCAGCCGCATTTTGTCAATAAAGTCTTCTATCAGTATAATAGATTTTCTTGTGGTTTTTACAAAGCCACACGTGAGCTAAACTTTGTGTCATTACGGTATTCGTATTGACATGTGACCCCAGGGCTTGCCAAGAAGAGACACCTTTAAAAAGGCTGCCGTTCCGTGTCTAACGGGGAGATGGCATAATAGTAAATGAGTATGTATCAATTTTATTCCTGATAGATTGATTACTTGCAATAAAGAAGCCATCGTCCTGGGAAAAGTTATTATAGTCCGTGGAAGCATGAGTAAACCATGTAGCGCCTCGAAATAACATTGCATAAAGATGGTAGGTATGAACAAGTTTGGATATTTTCTGTCGATATAAAATTTATTACTTATGCATGAGTTCCTCTCTCTCTGGTTTAATGCTTGTCAACGAAAAACGCTCTCATCAGCTAAATACGAAGACAAAGAAAATGCTTTTTTGGTGGGACAGGTTGGGAAAAGTTATTTGTTCGTAAAAAATTAAATGACTATGGCGGATGCAGGTAAAATAAAATGCAAGGGTTGGTCAATATATTTTACTTGCTTCCCGTTTTGGACTTGGATATTTTTCTCCTGCAAGCCTTGTTTTTTTATTTTTCTCACAAGAAAACGTGAGAATATAAATAACCCCTTTTGATCGGTGGAGACTCATAAATCCTTCCAAAGAGTGTAAAAATGAGAAGATTTTTTAAAAATTTATCGCCCGCAATACCCGTGAAAAAATGTTGTTGCCCATTTACTATAGCAAGCTCATGCCCATAGTCTCTACATAAATTAGGCGTCAGCGTAGAGTATTGAAACAAACAGTTAGTTTTTAAATAGTCAGTTTTTAATTTGAAAACGTTTGCTGAATACAATTACGAAACAGGAGTAGCTTTCGTCTTGAATCTGGATGGAGGTAGATTTTGTTGTCAAGTCTTAAGATAAAAAAAGAAAAGGCTGTATAGATATGCTCGTGCACATTTCAATGTCTGTGGAATCTTGTACCAGTGTAAGCCATTTTGTAGAGAGGAGTGCAGAGAACGACCTTCATCATTATTATCCAACACACACTACACTTAAATTGTATTTATTAAGAGTATTATACAAAGTTCCTGTTAATGAAAACCATTCGAAGGAAAAAAAGGAACAACCTCGTCCTGCCTTGACTGTTTTGAAAAGATGAATTTGTTCGACTCGCAGACGGATTGTAGAGATGAAGGCGACTTTAAAAATCCGCCCAATGCTTTAAAGTATCTTGAAGTATCTTTTTTTACCTTCCTCCGAAGATGTAATGAAAAGGAAACCTTCAACCTCTTTCGCTTTGTGAGGGATTCCTATACGTATGTTATATACAAGGTTGACTCTCATCACTGTAGTGAACCTTCCATTTAGAAGTGTTGTCCCGACTTGGAGCGTCCCTTTGTAAGGGTAGAAAGAAAAATACTACCTTTAACTCTATTCATTACATGATGTTAGTAATATAGGAATTAGTACAAAGAGGTCCCTCCATTTTGCTTTTGAAGGAGTATAATTTTTATATTTCTCAGCGAGAAGGAAAAATTAAATGGTCGTAGGGTCGGAGTTCTACCTGCGTACTCCACCAGCACACCTCAAATGTATTTAAACCCTGGCTCATAAGCATGTCTTGGTTGCGTAAGACAAATAATATGATATGGAATGGGAAAAGTATGGATGGTGGTATCCAAGTAAGAACAGAGACTCTGGATAAACGTATGTACAAAGAAAATTAAAGGCATATCTTTATGTGATGTTCAACATGTCCCTAGTCTAAAATCAGTATTATCTTCGTTTTAATTCTGTTATAATTCAATTCGTGTCACCAAGATATAAGAATTATCTGGAGTAAGATAGTGTTCCCGTTGTTTTTCACTTGATAACCTGCAATTCAACTGTTTTAAACAAAAAATATCAATTTGATACTGTGCGTGAGGAGGTATAAGGTTACTCACATGAAATAGAACAATACAACCAGCAAGTCACGTCATGCCTGGAACTGGAAAATGCCTTTGAAAACGACTCTGAAACAAGAGTATTGAATTTCCTTTCTTTCATTAACGCACCAGGGAACCGTGTATATGTTATAATGTATAAGATGTAATCCTGAATTAAAACTGGTTTTTCTACTCCCTTTCTTACTAGTTGGTGGTTTTGAAAATATTGGGCACCTAATTTGATCTTATAAATTAAATGCTCATTTTTGAAATAAAAAAGATCTGTTGCGTTTTATCCAAAAATAAAAAAAGAAGTAGTGCAATCGCCCCAATCTGGTTGATGTCTTGAAGGAAACTACTTCCTGTAGAACGAAGATAATTATGTATGAAACAAGATTAAAAGTTTTGAGTATCGAATGTCTTCATTGGTTCAGATCGAGCTCACTTTGTTGAAGAAGTTTCAACTCTAGGAAGATATATGGATGACAGTTTGAGAACAAAATAGAAAGTTTTCACCGGAATTCATCAGCTTTTCAGTGATGAGTAACTTACAGAAAACAATCCCGACGATAATTGTCCTTCTGGTTTGCGATGGTACCAATAGTTTCTCCTCCTACACATTTGTTACTTCATGTTCAATTCTACAATTTATGAGTTCATATGACACATAACCTCTTTAAACTATCATGCCGAAGTAAAAAAGTTCCTTTTTGCAACTCTAAAGTAGTTAGTTTTTTAAATAAGTTAAACGCTTGTTGGTACGCATTCCTTTATGCAAGAAAATTCTTAAATTTGAACATCATCCACAAATCATAATAGTTTTGACCGGAGGAAGGCTTTGATTAGCTCAGATGAAGGTAGTACTGTTACTTTTTTCGTATAATTTCCTTTCTAACCGGCTGTGCGTATGTAATTTCAGGTACGCATAACGAACTTGATTGGTAGTTCCAACTATTTAGCAATTGTACTTACGCAAAATATTACTGAAAACAGCTAGTCCAAAAACTCTCATTCCTTTCATTGTAATTTTGCTGAAGAAAACCTGAATTTAGGATTGATTCACATGTCACGCAGAAAATACATACCTAATCTGACGTAACATGATCTACACACTCTTATAAGAAAAAAATAGGTGTGCTTTGTGTTGTTGTATGTATATAGTAAAACTTGAACCATAACAGAATTATAGTCTGCCCGTATGGCATGTGCAAAGCCAGCAGTTGCGCAGCTCTTTTATTTTCTGGTCTTGTTTATCTGAAGTACTATTTCCCTTAGAAAATGGCCATTACGAACCCTGTAATTAAGTGGCGCCTGGGAACTCTTGCCTGTTTTCTCTAAACAGCAGCATACCAAAAAACCTTTGACTTGCTTACCCAAGTGTACTACTCGCTCATACTCTGGACTTTAGGATCACTCTATTAGAAACACTAATCCATATTTTGGTATGCTTTTACCAGGCTAAAATTTAACCTTGATATAGAACAAAATAGCTTTGTCCGCATAAAAACAAAACAGATTTTCTTCGTTTTTTTGCATTAGTTTATGAATCAAACTTAATTACGCGAGTGAGTTCAGGTTTAAAGGCTGTTAAAACTAAATTTGATGCAGCGAAAATGAGGGCTAATATTCTAACTAATGGGGGGTTAGATAATTAAAACTACCGTAGCCACGAACGACTTTTAGATCCTGATTGTAAATATGATTCATGCCAGGAACTGTTCTGAAAAGCATATTTTATATTTTTTTTAAATGAACCTCCTTTTACGAGAAATATCAAATATTTAAATATATTCAGCCTAAAACTACCCTTCTTTAATCTTTTACATAATTCGAAAATAAGATTCCTCCTTCCTCCTATGCAAATGAAGACACATTCTGACCGAACTCGTCATGACTTTGGATTGCTCTTCTAAAAGAATCCCCGAATGAATTGAACTCATAAAAATGATGTTCAATCCATAACAAAATGCCTTTAAATAAAAAATACATTTCTTTAAAAAATCGTACATATGCATTTTAAATTGAGGAGCAAAACCCAAGAGAAAAATAAAGCTGGGTACCCACATGCAATCGTGGTAACACCGTGTTCGTGTCTGTTTGTGAGAATTAGCTGATGCATAAGTCAGGTTTTTGCTTTTCCACTTGGCACTCTCGACCCGCCCACTTCTCATTAAGAGAGCCAGGTATTATAAATGCAGCTAACAAGTTGCAACAGTGAAACGGGCACACACACTCCTCGTCTTTCCTTGACAAGGAATAAAATATAGGAAGGAAAATAGGGAATATCTCCATCTTTGCAAGCCTACATCTAACATCAATCAAAAAAGTTTTTCTTAGCTCGAAGCAGTTTCAGGAGTTTTTTTTCACGATAAACCGTCAATGTCAATCCCGAGCAAGGTTAATTCAAACGCGCACAGTGTTTGCAAGTCGAACACGAGAAGTAGTCGTTGTTTCTGCTTTTCTTTTTCGCTCCTAATTTAAAAATGTACTACAGTTTTGGAGGTTTTCTTGGCGAACGTCTTGAGTTCATGGATTTCTACACCGCCTTCTCACTGCTCTCAGAAGAAATGGGAGGTTTTCAAGATTCGTATCATTTGTATCGAACAAAATTAACATTAAAACACTGAGGTGATATATAAAATAGAATTCACTTCAGTGTGGTATTTGTAGTAGAGAATGTACATATTTCCAAGAGAAGAGTTTTTCTTTTCCTTGGGGCACTTTCTTTTGTGCAGTTAACGCCCATTTTGATCCAATATGATAGTCGGATTGCGCATTTCCAGGCTTCGGATTCAACCTAATAAAGAATGTACTATGCATGCAGACTTGATTTAATTGCTTCGAGCTATAAAAAACATTGTGATTAAAAATATTCAACAAAAAATTACGACGTTAGTTTGTACATTTTTTAGAAAGAAAATCCCGTCTTGCTTCGGGTTCCAAAACGCTATAAAATGCAAAGCTTCTTTTCAGGGTGGATGTGTTAAATATTTTAATTTTGGATGATTAACAATTATGGGATTATAAAAATCAACTATGAACTACCAGAACCGAATCGGTTTGGAAGACGTAGGTCATCGATCACTTTCAAGGTCTATGAATCCGTTTTGAAATTTACACGATTACTAACGATGCAAGCACTTTATATACCCCTGTTATCATTACCCCTTTATTGCTTTTCAGCGATGTCACGTTGAAAACGGATTCAACGGATTGGGGGTCCCCCAATCATTGTTGTTCTTCAAAGGAATAGTACAAAAATTAAATTGAGATGATTTCTCTAAGGAAGAAGACACCACGATGACGATGCATATATATCAAGAGGACAAAGAAAGCACTTTCTGTTACTTTCGCACGATGCATGATCACTTTTGTCTTCCTAATTACCAGCTGCTGATTACCTGCGTGAATCTTAAACTGTTTTTTAAGACGGGCAAAGCTGTCTTATTTTAAAGCTACACGTTTCCGTTTTGATTTAAGTTGTAACATGCTAGTTTGCATGATAATTCGCTGCAATAGTGTCGCCACAATGACAGAAAGTAATTTGAAACCAAAACGCTTATCCAATCCAGGAGATACGTCTTTCTCAATGTCAATTTTTTCAACGATATTAGAAGAGATATATCTTTCCAGTGAATTCCTAGATTAGGACGTGGTAATTAATGTTTATAATTGGAAAATTCATATAAAAGCGCAGTTGATACGTAAATATTAAACTTTTCACTCTACCAAGTCCCTTCAACTACTGGGATGCAGGGTAGCCGCAGCCTATTAAAAAAATTTACGACTAAAAAACAATATCGTTCATTTTATTTGCTTACATAAGCAGAAAACTTTTAAATTCGTACAGAGAAGAAAAAATTTTCTTTCATATGTACGTGTACTTATTTTTGGCAAGCTCAACACAATATTCATAATAATAATCGTAATCATATCGTAAGCTATTACTGTGAAGCCATAAAATACGAGCTTGTGTGTTTTAGCAATAAAGATTAGAACGTGAAAATATAAAACTAATATTTAATACTAGGTGATGAGGAGATATGTGTCTTGATATAAGAAGCACGGCTCTACACATCATCATCATCTCTCATTCAACTCCTATACTGAGTAATGCAGCAAGTCAGAAGGAGACATTTACAAATAAAAAATTCCAATTCATATTTTAAAACTACATGTACGAAACGGCTCTAAAACTGCCTCTGATCTTTTATGATCGCAGTCACTACACACTAGTTTTAAATGTCGCCGTTTTCGCACAGGTCAAAAAGCGACTGTAAATGTACTCTCTGATCAGTTTCATGAATGAAGTTTTTCCGGCAGCATTGCAATATAGGCAACTAACTATCCCCTCATTCAACTCTGGAGCTGCTTGAATAAAAATTGTAACCATATTTTTTATAGTTATAACTTGGCGGAAATGGTTCACTTGAGCTTGATTCAATTTACTTGTTTTATATTATGTAACATAATTAAAGAAGATTTTATCGGTGGAAATGAGAAGAGAAGGAGATTTGTTTGAAACCTTGCACAAGTCTAATTTATTACAAACCTCTTTTATGCTTCCTCTGAGGCAGCTTGTCGACTGTCTTGATTTGAAATCTCATCAAAGAAATGAGTGGCGACGGTGGAGGAAACCACGCAGAAAATCAAATTAAGAATATGCCCGTAATGAAAAGATTTTCTCACTTGATGAACGGCAATTTCTACTTCCAGTAGTCTCCTTTTGCATGTTTCATATGTGCATTCAATATCACCAGAGTATGTAAAATAGCAAAGGAAATATGAGAAAGGGTATTAATAGATCCTCATATTTCTTGATTATATAACGCTTTCTAAACGTGTCAGACGAGCTTACTTAGAGCTTCAAGCTGGTCGTGGTGAAACCAAGATGAAGGGAAACTAAAAACTGAGATGAGGGAAGCTGTGAATGTGTGTGAGTTGCGTATGAAATGGATACTTGAACAGCATAAAAAAGTGGACTCGGCGCCAGAAAACCGTTTGGTACAATGAATGTGAAAGAAAAAGAAGAAGTTCTTCTCTGTCAGGCAAGTAATTCAAAGATCTTTTCGTTTACTGCTGGAGAAGGAGAAGAGCTAGAAAGAATGAGGTTTTTGTGGTGGAGTGGAGCCATGAAAAATCTTGAAGCTTTACAAGCTTGTGGCAGCATCACACGGAAGCCCAGTAGGGCGTACACTAATTCAATAACATTTAATTTTGTTATTACTCATTATCTACACCACAATAAGATTTTAACTTAACGCTTGCTGCTGTGCATATGGCGTTTATGAACAGTATGGAATGGAGCTATTATTTGATGGAAAATTCGTAAAGTTTACGGCCACAGACATCGTAAAACGAACACCTCAATAAGACATATACTCGGCGTATTTTGTATGGAGTACTTGTACATTTTATATTCATGTCATTTCATGACAAGAACTTTTTTTCTGTTGCATTGCGAAAAATAAGATTTTTCTGATAACCAACCTGTGCGATTGAAAAGCCCATGAAAGTTTTTTTTCCAGACGCTGGCTGTAGCATTCCAAAGTGTCTTCTGCATTGTATCTGCACTCGCAGTGGAATGTCTTCTCATATGAATAGAAAGTAGCAACAGCACCTGCAGGCATCCAATCTAGAATTAATAATTTATTTCCCCTGCCTCGTCATTTTAGTTTTAAAATTATTCATCCATCATGACCTGAGGATGCATAGGCATATAGTAGACACGTAATCGCTTGTCATGTGGTATCATAGTCATGAATAATGAATCATTTATGATGTAGCCATGCCCAAGGTGTCAATTCGTCTTTCACACTTGATTCTCAGCTATGCCCAAGATATCGACTCCAAAAATGTCTCAAATCTACATAATTTTAGCAGCGGACTAACTAAATTCGATCGTTATTTAGAAGATAACATTCTGTCATCTGTCTCAACCTCAACTGTTCATGTTTGAAGCAGATAGAAACATGAAGGATACTGCTTTCACCACGGATAAGGTTTTGCGTTATTCAAGAGGACAAATAAGTTAGTCGGCCGCTTCTGAGAAGTTGTTTTTAGACTTGTTTCCGAGAATTAGACTTGATGACAATATTTTACCAGAGTAAAAAACTGTTCTGATCAAAGCTATTATTATAAAGACAATAGATTCATGAATCATTTTTCAAACAATGTAGGAACTGTGTGAGAGCCAAAAATACTTTTTATAGCATTTTCAAATCGTGAGTTGAGAGTTGAGGTGAGTGTCTTTTTTAAAATTTGCGACGTAGAGCAGAGCAAGTTTTCTAATAGGAGAATTTTCATACTCATCATGAGTTTGGCAAAACAAATGTTTAGCAATTTTAATGGGGCCCTAAAGGGATGATGATTATTACCGACATAGAAAATCTACCAATAAATACAAAAATTCTGTGAACTACGACGGAATTTATTTTTTCTCATTTGCCGCTTAGAAATTGATGCCAAAAGGAAAATATAGCGTCGTGTCTCAGTCTTCTCGACAAGACTATGCAGGTGATAAACAGGTGCACGTTCTATTATTTTAGTAGATTTACATGTGATTTGCATACTATGAAACAATTTTTTATAGTGAGATCGTTTTCGCTTTGGTAATTTGCCATTCTGCTGTATTATAAGAGGAAAAGGCATACAATTATTTATTTATTTATGGCTCAAGCGTTAACACAAATTTGGCAGCCTGCAGGTTGGTTCCTAGAAAAAGGTTTTCACATTGACATCGAATCGTTTTGAAAGAAACAGGTAATCGTTGAAAAAATCCTGTCAAAACGATGAATCTTCAACGCAAAATTGTATTAAACGTGGCAAGTAAGTTTAAGTAAGGTTAAGTAACTCTGAAAGCGTCAGAAAGAGTCCTTTGTGGCCCCTTCGAGGTATCGTTCTTTCTGAACTGGATATCCAGAGGGCCACCGTACTGAAAAACCTGGTATTAACACAAAGAGTACATGATGATTCTTTTGAAGCATCATGCGCTTTCCGATAGAGGTCCTTTTTTCCTTGATCACATCTTAAAATCTGGAGTTCTGTTGACCGGAGTTTTTAAGGTTTAAAATTTCTTGAACTACGCATAATTTTAAACAACAATGCACTCGCCTGACACACCAAAATCTTTCATTAAACCAAATATGACAGGGAATACAATGCACAATGAGCATTCTTGTAACATGTTTTTTAATGATAATGCACAGTGCTAATGAACGCGTCTTATCTTTTTCAATTCCATCTTATCTGTTAAATCTAATTATCACGAACATTTTAAATACTTTTTTCATACCAGCTTGCTTGGATCGGTGTTTAATATGATTCATCATACAAATAAACCTGATGTATCTGCCGTTATCTTTGGCTGGACTTTTTTTTCTTCAAAGATTACTTCCAGGCATTCACACCAATCTGTTCGTTTCAATTTGGACGAAAGCAAGATGATGTGGAGAGAGAGAAAATCCTTGAAAAGCTCCACATGGAGTCCTCTCCTACGTATCTTTCATAAAAGACCAGTGTTCACCACGTAACCTTTCATAGCACAATACATTTCGCTTCTCTATCTTAAGAAGTATCAACCAAGCAGAGGAGTTCTTTGGGTAGTAATGATTAGAGTACTCGGTTGGATGGCTCATCACACTAAAAATCTTGTATCCACTCACTCATAAAAAGAAACAAGTGTGCTGTACAGAATCGAGAAGAAATGAGGTTTTTTTTTGTTTTCCACGGGGAGCCACCGAATGCCAGAGGATTTTGATTTTTTAAATATTTTTTCCAAAATTACAAATGACTTTGGGCTGGTCAGAGTTGTGTAGTGTGAAATCTGGGCGAAGCCCTTAATTGTTTACCATATTTATTCATATGAATTATATGCTGTAAGCTGTCCATACATGTTCCAAAATAGAATAAACTTCATTGTATTCAATATGGCTTAAGTTGTAAGTAGAGTGGCTTACGTAACCTAAAACGCTGACTAAAAGTTGTCATATTCATAAGTTTGTACAAGGATGCCATGTAACGTCTCCTCGTCTCAATGTTACACTCCCGCATATTGGATAAAATGTTTAACGATACTTCTGTACTGATTTAGTTTCTTGTTATGCCAAAGCAATACAATCAAAATCAAACAAATTTTTTTCTAATCAAAGTTTTCGTTTTGACTTTCAGATTTCGATACCGCCCCAAATTCAAAATTGAAGAGGTTGACTGCACCTAGGAAAAGAAAGCTGGTAAGTGTGATTGTATGCCATTGTCTTGTTCTGTTGTAAACCTAGAATGGTCACATTTTGTGTGCACCGGTGATGGTGCATCTTCTAATTAGGATCAATTCTGAGTGGGATTCACAGAGATACTCGCCTCTCAAGATGCTTGCCAGACAGGCCGTCGCAGTTTGATCTATAAATAGGTACATTTTTGCTGATAGTGTGAAAGGGTTTTGCACAATACAAGTCGTCTTGTAGGCATATGTAAATTAGCAAGGCGTATGTCCATCTGCAAACTTGGCAGGTGTCATAAAAGTCTATTTAAAGATTTGACTCAGGCAGACAGTTTGGCTCTTGAGTGTGAACCTTGTTGAACAAGTTATCGGAAAAACAATGAGAAACAAAAAGAACCAGTATGTGACTTCAGTTACATGTACCTAACAAAAAATTTTCTAGTGGCAAAAGTTCACTAACAAATGGCAGTGGGTGACAAATTTTTAGACCGTCACATGAAACAAACAAGCCGAGAAAATCCCTGAAGAAATCTTTGTAAGCTTTAAATTTCAAAAAGCTTAGCAATATAATCAATGAAACTAACATTGTACAAGAGTACCTACCTACCAGGTTGACAAAGTCCTAGTAAAAGTATCCAAACTAAGAAAGAAATAAGAACAAAATCTTCAAACTCCCAAAAATCATTAAAACGTCAATATTAGACGTATTCTTCGCAGAACAATGTAGCTAGCTGGACTTCTTCTTCGGTGATGACCTATTCCTATTCTGCGTCCGTTTCAAGTGTAAATTTTTCGTAAAAAGTAATAAATTTAAAAAATACAAAATAGAGCCAGGTCTATTCTAGAAAATTAAATTTTGTACGGTAACTACTACTCTTAATTTTTCTTCACACTACGACTAAGCAAGAACAACCTTTTTCTTTATGAAGAGATGATTTAAGGGTGTAGCAGAAGGAAGACCGAAAATAATTCCTAAAGTCCTTCATGTTATTTTTTTGTTTGTAAGGGTAAAGGGAGTGGGAGGTCTTCGGCTTTCTTTGCCTTCGCAAGAGAATTATGATTTTTCTCCTGAAAAAAAAATAATCATTTTCACACGTACGTCTTTGCAGTCGTCTCCTTTTTTGTATTTGCCGAAAAAACTGAGCTGAACGTGATGAATTGGAAGTGTTACTAATTATGACAAAAACCAATGGGTCAACAAAATAACGACAACAACATGTCATGTTTTGTGGTAATGATGACACTATCTTCAGAACAAGGAGATCTTTCATGAAAACTAAACAGGAAGTAAGAATCTTACAAAAGTCCAAGCAAGTTCGGATAAAGATTCATGATATAAAATTTTGTGCGTTTGAATACACTCAAGGTTTTTGAATCTCTTGGACAAGAAGTCCATGTCTTGGCAAACAAAGGTGTTGGTAAGAATGACACAGCAAATGGATTCTGGAGATAGTTTCATGCTATTATAAATGTTATATCCATCCACCATAAAAAATCATTGTTCACAGATGTACAAACAGCGAAAGCCTTCTCTTCTCAAAATCTAACCAAACAGATTTCCAACAAGATCAATCCTCTCATTTGCGAGATATTCGGCTTCAGTTTGGACAGCAAAGACAGAAAATTTATTGGATCTCGTCTTAACTTTCGAACCGAGAGAATCTTCAATCTTTTCCTTTTATGAACAATAATAGAAAATAGTAAATGAATATAAAAAACCTCTCCGTCTCTATCTGAGTTATCTATTCTTCCAGCAACAGCTCGTTTTCATTTAACAATGCAATTAAATGGATTCACGGAGATTTTCCAACACTCGAAAACCCATCACATGAATTACCAATGCGTGACGTGAATGGACTCTTTTTCAACTGTCATCTGCATTGTGCAACTATTGTTGAACTTTTCCAATCCTCGTTTTCAAATGCAAAAAAGTAATAATAATACCAACCAAAAGACCCGTATCATCTTGAAAATGTTCTAGGCATGTAGGGTTATAAAAATAACAATTATGGGTTTTCTTCCGACTGTAAAAAGTAATCTACAACTTATAAAGCATAGATATATTTTTATAGTAATCTTGAAGTATTAAAAACCGTTTCATATACAAAAAAGCTAATAGCCATTTCATCCAAAGAACAAGAATATAAACACAATCGGCCTGTGAGATGCATAATACCTAAAATAAAATGAAATGCATTCATGATCTTTTGTAAAGAAAACATAAAAAAGCACGAACGTTGTAAAAAATGCTGGTTTTTTCTGGGCAGAGCTCCCACTTGAACTGTACTATACAAGGTGGTAAACAAGACGATTCCCCAAGAACGAACTCGTATAACTATGAAATATCTGCACACGGAAAGGAGACATGTTTTTGTGGTGCTGTTGTATATAAGCTTTATGCGTAAAATATCAGCTCAAAAACAATATTTTCTTAGCACAGTTTCAGTTTCTCAAAAATACTAATCTGTACAGTCTGCTTATTTCTCCTGAATCTTTGACAAAGTTCTTTGTACTCTCATGAATACACATCGGTTTTTATGTTTGTGTCTTGAGAAGGCTTTTTCTTTCAAACGCAGTCATGGGCCTGGAGTTTTTGACCCTTTTTACGCCTGTGAATTCCAAGCTTCACAAGGGGTAAGGGTAGGACAAATTCACCGTGTAAAAATTCTCCTTCTTTTTCTTACTTCCTTCAAAAGGATCTTGAGTTTTTCTATGATATTCTACGCTACTCAAGTATATTTTCTAATACAATATATTCTTGTGATGAATGAGAACTCATTTCATTTGGGAACTTTTAAGGGTCTATTCTTGAAAACACATTGGTTTTGTCTTGGTTGAACAATATTTATGCATCCATTCCTGTCAAAAAAACATATAATATGAAAAGAGAAGGAAAAAGCAGCGGAAAAGGAGTTTAAGAAACCATGCAATGCATTTCATTTTTACACTAGGCAAGTGCAACTACTCGTAACATTATCACGGATAACCTTTACCTTTATTAATATTCCAAGTTATTAGAGAAAACCTTTTTTAAACGAAAATAGAGGTTCCCTGCTTGGTTTGGGAATGAGAAATGATATTCGAAAGGCTCGGTTGGGAGTCGTTTTCAAAAATAGTCCCTTTACACGCCTGCATCTTTACGAGCCTTGAACGTTTTGTACCAAGAAAATAAACATAAATGGTAATTGTTCCAGCTCCAGCTAAGTTTCCCAAATAGGATTGAAAATCTCTCGACAAAAAGAAAATGAATAAAATTTGAGCCATGAACATGTGATAATTTTTACTCAAATGTCCTTCCGAACATAAATTGGAGTTGGAGAAAAAAATATAATCCCAATTCTTCAAGCATGTACCAGCTTGGCTCTTAAGAAAGGAGTAGTCTTGTTAATTAAAAATTTTTTGAAGAAAAATTATTGCCCGTATGAGTCGCTATAAGATAGGCACCTAATGCACAGACAGACATTTTTGAGCGTCTTATGACATGAGAAAACATTGAAATAAACAGTTTAACAAGTTTACAATGATATCGGCGAGATATGATGGAACTCATTAGCATAGGTGTCTGAAAGACATGTTTTCTGACACGCTGTTTTAGTCGAGGAAGATGTGAATATGAAACCTATACGGGGTTTTTGTATGGTGTGTTCCTGGTATTCATCATATTACAAAGCACTTACAATAAGCAATAGAGTAACCCCAAGGGTCAGATTATATGCTCAACAAACCACAGTTTCGCTCAGAATAATAATGTATTCAATACTTTGAATAATACCTCTTCTTCCCATTGGAAACTGGAGATGCAAAATGCTGCGCTTAACCAATTTTATGCGTATACCAACATAAAACTGTCGCTGGTTATACAATTCATAAATTTTAATAGGCAAATGAGAAAAACACTTTTGATGCTTGTTGCATTGTGAATTATTCGTATTCTCGGCTATTGTCATCATGATGCACATAACAAAAGGGAAGAAAAGTATGCAAGAATATACTGACAACTGACGAGACAAAGGATTTGCTTTTTGAATGTAAAATCTAAAACGGGACGGCGCTTTTCGTACGGTACTAATCCAGGATGTTTATACCAAGCAGAGTCTAATTAACCTTGTCACCAAGCAAAGATTTTCTAGCTGGCCTGTATGAAACATTGTAAAAGTGTGAAAATTAGAATTATGCGTATATATGCAGACACCCATTTAGCGAAATACCTGGTGAAGGGTGCACTACAGGTAGGTTAGCACGTAGGTCTATACGTCCAGCCAAAGTACCTCAATGTACAAATAGACAGATTTTGAATACACATTTTGTGTCTCACCTTTAGTAACCTGTGTGAATGTATTATGTAGGGCGATCATTAGTGATTCTCATTGATTTTGTACACCTGAAAAACGGTCGCCGAAAGGTGGGTATGTATACCCATTCATGTTTAGCTTTCAAAGATATTTTCGTCCTGTATTGCATTTAGCATAGTTAATCGAGCCAGCAACCTGCACGCGTGAACATTGCGACGGGAGTATAACATCACTGCAAACCACACAGATATTAATTATTCAATGATTATTAGTCGATTACGATTGTCACGCAGGAATTAACTTCCCATCATTCTAGATTAAAAAGAAACAACTCTAAAAAATCAACTCTGATTTAGTAACGAGTGAGCACCCAGTGTAGATAGCAAACTTTGCTTGAATACACCTTCAAGACCGAGTTTAAGTTTCTTCCAAGAAAAAAGTGCTATATTGTGATTGTGATTACATTTACAAAATTGGATTGTTTAGTACAACACAGAAGAGCTAAGAATGTAGGAGGCTGAACACATTGGTAAGGATCAATTTCCAAGTGAGAAAATAAAATCGCTTATTCATCACCTTTTGTGTAAATTCGGCATTTTTACAAGAATAAGCTTCACATACAAAGATAAAAAGACTTTTTTTTTACAAAAGTAAAACCATCTCGCATAAAGAAAGCTTTTCAATTCGATTGTATTTTCAAGTGGAAAGCAGTATAGAGCAGTCGACAAAAAAGAAAATGTTTTGTAGTTGATTTTCTTACCTACTGACACATACCAGTTTCTACTGGGGAGCAGTGTGAACCCGCTCTATTCTTTCTCGCTCTGGGTCTCCATCATTTTTACACTTGGCTTATTAAACTAAAAAAAAGTCTTAGCAGCTCTAGTGCTGTTGCCTAATAATGTCCAGAAGCTCAAAGATCAGAGTTGTCAGATGCATCTGAGCTGGTGTTGAGCATGCATCTCTTCTTCTGGACATGTTGGCTGAACATGAAACGACACCCACATAATTTTTAGCGTGAATACATCTTACTCGCTGTGATTTTTTTGGTCTTGTGAGATTTTTGTATAAACAAAATCTGTTGGACTGACAGTGAGCTGATGTGGAAAAAATAGTAATCTCAACAAATAATTAGTGTGACAGTTGACACAGCCAAGAAAAGAGATTAAAATGCATTAAGCTGTTATTAAAAAAAAACTTAATTGTAGTATGGAAAAAGAAACTATCGCATGTATGAGATTTTTCATCAGTTTTCTATATGATTTTTTTCGGTTAAGACTTTTGTTAATTCAGTAATGACACGTTAAAAACTAAAATTGTGACATTTTTTCTTTTCTTGTGTGGCTATTCCAGAGTGAAAACTTGTGACCAGTGGAATAAAAGTACACAGTACTTTAAGTGGATTTTTTATGTGGAAATGAGAAACGCGAGAGACTTGGAATTCGCCTGTTAAAAAACTGTTGAAGAGTTTTCTGAAATTTTCAATGGATTCCTTCCCGTTTAGTACAATCGCTAAAATGGAGCTACCCCGACTTCAATGCTACTGTCACCACCATTGTCCGCCGAGCTCATTGAACACCAATATCTGCGAGGTGCCTCATGGAGGAAAGTGTTTTGCGGCTGTGGAGGAAACATACAATCCTGAGACGAGACTGTTAGAGCCTGAGTACAGCTATGGATGCTTCGCCCCTGGAGATCCAACCTTTCTTCAATGCAAAGGACAGCTTGTGGACCACTCGATACCCACGTCGATATCCTGTTGTGATGACTATGACAAGTGCAATGAAAACCTCCAGCCTATGTATAAGGTATGATTGCCATTGAGTTTTCAATGCAAACTGTTGCCTTCAATCCAGAAAGAAATTTTTATATAAAATACTTTTTTGTATGTATTTAACAGCCAAGCAATCACAGCGAACCATACCCTCCCTACACCACCCCAACAGACTACTTCCTGTTGCAGTTGATGCTCACTGCAATCGTGTCGTTACTTCTTTTAACGTTTCTTATCGTCTTGTATATAGTTTGCAAGTAAGTCTCTGTTGCAGTTTTACTGGTTAATCTTTTTTTAAGAATTTTTATTACAGAACAGTTTTTATTTAAATTTTTATGAAATTTTTTTACGTTTAGGTATCGCGCGAGGGAAAAGAGTCTGAAGTATCTTAACGAATCCGATAGTAATAAGTCATTCTTACTCAACTGCACTCCTTCCAAGGATCCCTTTATGAGTATAGACCAGTCCTCCGGATCTGGATCAGGGATGCCGCTTCTCGTACAAAGAACAATTGGAAAGCAAATCACTCTCAAGCAGAGAATCGGCAAGGGGAAATTTGGGGAGGTTTACTTGGGGGAATGGAAGGGAACTTATGTTGCTGTCAAGTCGATTAACACGTCCGAGGAGGCTTCTTGGTGGCGAGAGCAGCAAATTTACAAGCAAGCGCTAATGAAACACCCCAACATTCTTGGTAAAATATTAACAATAAAAACTCTGCTTTCTTCTTCGGGGGAACATGCGACAGTACAAAATTTACTAACTGCTTCGTTCATGTTATAATTGCAGTGTCCTTGGCATGGGATATTCACTCAAAGGATAGCATGACTCAGATGATAATTGTTACTGACTTTCACCCAAATGGATCTTTATATGACTACTTGCAAAATTACACGCTCTCTGACCGTAAGTGGCCGACGTTTTTCAAATCTATTTAGGTTTGTGTTCTAATTTTTTGTAAAAAAAATCTTACGTATTATGTTATGATTGTGTAGATGACGCAATGCGGCTAGTTCTCTCGGCGGTGTCTGGTTTGTGTCACTTACATTTGGAAGTTGAAGGCAAGCCGTTTAAACCTGGTATTGCTCACAGAGACATCAAGAGTAAAAATATTTTGGTGAAGGCAAACGGAGAAGCGTGTATTGCTGATTTCGGCCTGGCTGTATGCTCTGTCAGGTAAGCTATACCGATAAAGTTTTAATGACGTACATATATAATTCATAGATGCTTTTTACTAATGGATTAAATGGTTGAAAATTTGTAGTGGAGAGAAAGGTGTCGATGTAATTCCTAACGTGAAGCAAGGAACAAGACGTTACATGTCTCCGGAAGTTCTCGATGACACAATGAAGACTCAATGGTTCGAGGCATACAAGCAAGCAGACATGTACTCTTTTGCTCTGGTCCTCTGGGAAATTGGAAGAAGGTATGGATTCAGTTTTTAAAAAGTTAATTGCTTCGAACGAATTTTGCAGATCAAGACGAAAAAGTATAAAACTTTGAATTTATGATTGGATTGGCAGGTGTTTGACGGATGCTGGAAATGAGAAACTAGAGTGCGAAGAATACGATATTCCTTACAACGAATGTGTCCCGTCAGACCCTTCATTTGAGGACATGAAAAAGGTCGTTTGCGACCATGGACTAAGACCTGAAATACCTGCCAGATGGAACAAGTCAAAGGTACTTCATCACAACTATATTTGACAAATTTTTCCCGAGAACTTCAAGGTTTAATCGCTACTTTTTCATGTCTCATTTCAGTTTCTGCGAGAGCTCACAAAAATCATTCGCGAGTGTTGGCACAAGTCGCCCCAAGTCCGTTTATCTGCGCTCCGGGTTAAAAAGACGCTGACGGAGATCCGTGACCATGAGACTCACCTCCAAATAGTATAAAGAACTACTCCAGCGAAATGAATTAAATGCAAACGCCAATGGTGAAACGGAAAAGAAACTCGGTTAGTAAAAACTCGATGACGCGCAAAACAGAAAGAAACTTCGCAAAATAACGGCTTGAAGATAATCCCCCACAACGCATAAAAAAAGTCCATCACAATGTTTTCTTTTTTTATCTTTTTACTGTTAACAAGCGTAAAACCGGATGAAACATCCAAAACGAAGAGATTTTTTCAGCTACTTAAAAAGGACGTGTTTTTTGCATTTTCAACGTAAAAAGTAAATTTTTACACGGTGATTTTACGGTATAATTTACGTTAACGCGACTATTTATTCCTACTTGTTTAGCAGAAGACGAAAAAATATATACGCGCAGAGGATTTGATGTTGTGAATGCTTTCAATTTAGTCATTCTAGTTGTAGATGAACACTGTTCCAAGTTAAAAAAGAAGCTGTAAAAACAAGAATTTAACCGTCTCTTATGCCTACATGACAAACAAGTCCGTTTTAGGGCGATTTATATAAAAAATCATGTATATTTAAATATATTCACTGATATATATGCATTTATAGCTGAAGACAAATTTCAGGTATGACTTTTGTTTGTAAGATAAATTTTTTAAATAAATTATTGACCGTATTTTTTCCTGATTATTCACAGTTTGCATACTGATATATAAAAAATACATAATATATATATATTTTGCGTTATTCAAATCATAGACACATGTTTTTAACTTTCGAATTCCAGACACATTGCAGCTGTCTATGGTTTATGATAAAAGAAACGATATACTGTTAAAATATTCATAACATGTTGACCGCAGAAGAGCAACGACAAGTTGTGTTATGTAGATATGAATGCGTCCACGCATAAAAGTGTAAATGCAAAAGATAATTTAGACATTCAATCTCACCTTGATTTGAATTGTGATTGAACGTTATAAAACATTGTTGTATTTTTTTCGAAAGAATGTATGTGTGTAGTTTATGCGTGGATGATGTAAGCTAGTTGATCACAAACTGCATACTATTAATGATGTTTTTTACTAAATCCTTCCTAGTTAAGGGAAAAATATTATATAAAGCAATTTTTGTGCAGCTAAGCTAGAAGAAAAAAAAAGTTTTGTGCCATGCAATTTTATTTTAGAAAGTTGAGACATTGTTAAGTTTTTGCTATTTTAAAGCCACAGCTTTATCGGCCTATAAAGCTCTCTTTCAAAAAATATAAATGTTGTTACGTTCAAGTAAAATCGAAATAAATACCACATACGTAGTGAAAGTAAACGGATGATGATTTGAGGGCGATTATTTTGCATAACTTTGAGGATTATGTCACCTAAGCATACTTCGTAATAATCTCAGAGGGGCGACAACAATATCAGTTACCAATTTCGATTTATTTTTGATTTTCAAAAAAATTACCATTCACAGCTCCAAATTAACAATATTTTTTGGTGATTTGAAGGTA
>VICI01001419.1:0-22761 GCA_019593645.1 Akabosia matsudoensis
AAGTCCGATGATAAGCTTTTCACATGTTAAGTCCATATGGTAAGAAAACAAACGTCAAATCGCTTGAAAAGTGAGGGATTCATGTATTCCTTGGTATGCGTTTGACTGATCAGCAACATTTAGGAGCCTTCGATTTCGTGTACCGTCCCCGCTGACAAACCTAGGATGGTGAACCAAGAAATTATTCAAGAAACTGTGTTTCTCCATGACCATGTAAAAGACAAGTCCACGCGTATCCCAAGACAAACTGCACAACACACCGTTGTGCACAAATTATCATCAAAAGAAAACAAATCCGGTTGACCCAATTATTCCGCCAAATCTGTGATCTGCATCGCTCAAAATGATGCGTAAATTTACAGCCTAGCCATGCTAGAATTTTCCTGACAATAATCCCCACCATAATGAATAGTTTATCATATTAATGCTTTACTATGTAAATCTAAATTCTTGAATAACAACATTTTACATCCGGAGTTTGTTCTTAAACAGTGCATTGCTGTCATCATGGTTACATCTTGTTTTGCGTTTCGCATTACAAGCTGCACCAAATTAGCATTGAACGAGGAGAGTTGAACAATAAGCTTCTATCCTGATACTTACCTGGTTTGCGATGTACACTGATCGTCAGCTACCTATCATGCGCAACTATCGTACTGGTTGTGAAAGTGCAGACTGTTCGGTCATCAATCTCCGGCTCATTGCCTTACTCAATACATTTTCAAGTAATTCAAGCAATTTTCAGGATGCAGCATAAAATATCTCGATTAATTAGACATTAGACTTACACAACCGAAATGATGTGTTTAATGCTAATGAACAGTGCCCCTACGACTTAGGACTTACACCTCGAATATTAACAGTTTGAATTTCAATTCAGACAATCATCGTCTCTCATTAAAATAATTGCAATGAGTGATGGGGGGATACTGCAAACCTTGCGCGTAAACAGTCAAGTGCATCGATGTAAACAGGAATTTACGATGATGCACTTGACGGAAATTCTTCGCATATTTCGTTGCAAACTTGTTTAACTCAACCTACATGGCTATAAACAAATAACTTGATTCCCGTTCCGTTTACTCCCAAAACAGGCAGATTATCTCATAAAAACTCCACTCTTAATTAAAGAGACGTAATACTAATACCACATGAAAAAAAACAATGGCCGAGTTTTTTTTTGGCCGTGGATGAAAAAAAAATTATCTAGCCTTTTTTGCAGTAATGAAGAGTGTAAATTAAGTAGTGTATCAACACTAGTCTCAAGATTCTACGCTGAGATGACGAAACTTTTACTACAAACTTGCTTAGAACATATTGGCTTAAAAAAGGTATTGTTAGACGGTAAAAAATTAGTAACCATGGATTTTTTTGGAGTTTGCACATATTCAGGATAAGAAAATATTCTAGGGGAGAATACTTGTTGCTTGTTTGCACAATATTTCTGAGACAATCTAAGCGGGCTGAGAATCCTTGTCGGCTGTAGTGAAAAAGAGTTTATTGATGATGATGATATGATAGATACATTAATCATGTGTAATTCTACTTTCTGAGACTATTATATGTATATTATACCTTACCCCGAAGTAAGTTCAACACTACTGTACAGGCAAGCAGGTTAATGGGAAGATGATTGATACTTGAATGTCTGCAAAAAATGCAGTAGTAGATGTGTAATGAAAGGCAGAAGCCGTGCATCAAAACGATGCTAGTTTCGGAACGAATAGTAGACGCTCAGTAGTGATCTATCAGTTGACCTTTGACTTTTCCGGTGTGGTAATACTGGCCGCAAGACTCTTAGAATTTCCCAAAATTCGTATATGACGATATAAATTTTATTCAATTTACTCACAAGTACTGTAAGAACATGGGAATTGTCATAGAAAAGAAGCGTGTGGATGTAAGAACGGAGGCAACTTGTCGGACTGGATGGAAGAAAACTATAAATTTAATCTCAATTTAAAATGCTCACAATTCTCTCCAGTGCCGTTAAAAGCTCCGCCACATATTGTATGTTTTAACTACATTGTACTCACCTATCTGCTGTTGTGGTCATATATAAGAACTTTCATGTCCTGACATTCTTCCAACATTAATTAAAATGTGCGCTAAACATTTTAGATACCAACAGCTACTTCACGTTTTTCCTGTCATTCTTCAAATTTATTTTTCTCACCTTTTGACTTCGATGCACTACAGTTGTCGTGGCGTGGCCGACATGCCATTGTCTAAATATCGATGCCTTTAACTTTCATATAACATATAAATAAAAGCATTCAAGGGTACGGGAGACGTGCAATGTGTATTCTCATCCTTTTAATTTTCAGGAAAAGTCAAAGTCAAACACTCTTCCTGATTTAAAATTAATAAATTATGACCGAATAAACAAACAAATGTGTTACACAAGTCGCTGACAGAGTACATTTTTCTAACTTGGAAAATCCACCATCGTATTTATAACAGTGAGAAGCTACGAAACCTGTTTTTGTCACAAAAGAGAAATATATGCTTAAACAAAATATCTAGGTGTAATTCGGCATGGTGAAATATTTGCGTTAGGTAAAGTTGGAATTTTCTAGTCATTTCATTAATTAATTTTTGAATAGTATCGCTCAAACCTGCGAAAACTGCACGTACGTACCTGGCTGATTTGGTTCGTTACAATTTTTAAATACTTTAGAACCCATCGAAAATGCCTACAGTAAGTTTCAGATAAACCGTTCGAAACACTTCAAGATACAAAAAAATTGATAGAGAAACAAAACCTTCCTGTTACCCCCAGAGGACGAGCTAGAACCTGTGTCTTCTGGTTATCCGCCTAACCAAGCTTACAGTTCACCACTAGGTCATGACAAAGCTAGGCACCATATTTGGTACCAATCCGACAAAACTTAGGGCAGTTATCGCAGGACGCGTGAGTTCTGGGATCTGGAGAGACGATCAACCCATCCTCAATAAGCTTTGCTACTACCTAAACTGCGTAAGCATTGCAAGGAATTTATAACCATGATGGCATATATTCTGTCATTCATTAATTTGTAAAGTGGATGACAGTTTCAGCACGATTATTGTACTTCGTTTGGCATTAGCGTTCTTTTTTTGCAAATGAAGCATGTTGTAAAAAGATGGAAGCGATTTCGAGTGTGTGATTTAAATCCTTGAGCAGATCATTCAAAACGGAGACGTAGCACTATTAACGTACGAGTATTATTCACACCCAAAGTGATTTAACTCCGAATGAAACGTCATAAAATTGTTGGCATAAAAACTTTTTTTATGTACTTTAGTTTCATTGAAGTAAAGTTATACGCGTAAAAATCCCGGTTTCTAATTTCTAAGCATTTTAATATGGTCCAGTTTTGAATATTTTCCTGTATATTGCTTATTCCACGCATCACCGTACATCTTCAAAGCAAATATGGTATTTGATATGATTATGATCATTCTCCTTTCGCAAATGCCTGCACGAAGAACGAAAATAGCAAATTTGATTGCTATGTAAAACTAGAAGGATAATATTTGCACGCTGCTTGCATGTTGCCGTTTCGGTTGATTCTCTTCAAAAATCATCCCAGGTAATTGTCAGTTACTCAATCGAATTGTTGCATTTTTTCAGACTATATAAAAAACAATCGTCGAGTGTAAAATATTCTCTGTCAAGATACATACCCAGATCAGGTATTTCGGGAATCTGCCCTGACAACCAGTATGAAGCATCTGTTAACCAATTACGTTACTGTGCTGTATTTTGTATAAAAAATGGGTAATAATCAGTTGCATTTTTATCAAATATTTCACAAATTGTTTTAAAAATCACTTAAAATCCTTTTGCATTGACTTATTGCCTGAATGCTTGAGGATACATGTGCAACTATTTGACCGTATTCGGAGTTTGCAACCTCGTAATATTGAATGATTATCGTTACCCGAATCATTATACCGACATGGAATTATGATCACCCTACATTATATCATCATCAAACCTCTTCTTTTTTGTCTTGCCAGACAAGCTATTATGATGAAAGGGGAAAAAACTATTGCCGCATATTCCGTAAATTTTCGTCCATGTCCTAGGAAAACTTGATTTTGTTTACTCGACAGATTCGCATAAATAGTAAATAAGTGTGTGTAATTGTGAACGCTCAACGAGAGATCTGAATTTTCATTTTGAAGGCCGAAAATGATAGATTGATCGACGAGAGGCAATATCAGAAAAAATATGAGTCAAATTATCAATGCATTTAAACTCATCATACGAGTATCAACCTTACAGGCAATTTTAACCAAGGCTTGGAGGAATATATAACGTATTTATTGATATTATGACCAGGTTTCCACTAAAGCATGGGCTTTCTTTGAATACTGAATCAGGCCTCCGAATGTAGCTGGGGTTTTTGCTGAGACTATCACCATTATAGCCCGGTTCCATTTTGAGGAATATCTCAATTCTCAAACATAATACGAGTAATGTGAAGTGACGAAGCTTATCTTGTAAAGTGACAATTAATTCCAAGAAATGAGTATTTAGTCAAATTAAATATTTTCTGATGGAAAAATGAAGATTTTAACAACAAATTTTCCGAACGCAATAAATATCTTGAGTCCATTATTATATCCGGCCTGCCATCATGACTTGCTTCCAATTTTAGATCGCGATCGGCCGTCACGGATCGGTCATAGGCGGGAACATAGAACTAAATCGCAGAGAAATTTCTAAATCCACTTAAATAAATGTGCGAATTTTTAAAGTGGCAATAGCACAGGAACATCAAAAATTAGCATTCTTCACCCTGTATCGGTACCATGATCGGTACTAATCACCTACCAGTAAAAAACTTCTCGTACAAATATGGAGAGGAGAAAAACAATTTGACACGATTTCTACCGTAGGATTCACATAAGAAGCTCTTTGCGTGTGTGGCATTTTTGCACTTGTTTTTTTTTTCGTATATTGTTGTTGTGTCAACGAAACATATCCGTCCCCCTGTGTTCCTTTTGTAAGTGTTTCACAATTTGCAAATTACTAGCCTCCGCTGTATTCTCGAATTGAAGATAAAGTTCAAGAGCTATTATTAATGTTAACAGGTACCAATTGACGTTTACAGCGAAAATTGCATCAAAGGAGTTTATTCACCATGAGAAGAATCTGGCTTCATGTTTTTTGGTCAATGAGCATCTAGGAGAGAACCAGAATATGTCAATAATCAACTCGGAGTAATGTGGGAAGAAGTGCGACGTAAAATTCCTTTCCGCCCTAATTTTTAAAAGAATAATTTCTTCTTTTGTATTGTGCAAAGTACGTGTTGTTGCACTCTTTGGAGAAGGACATTGTTAATACGTATCACCATCGCGGAAAAAAGGCACAGACAGTGGATGGATGTTAGCAGATGCCCAAGTGATGGAGAACAGAATATTATGATTATTTTCATCACATGCCTATTCACTTACTCATACACACACTTAAGCAAGGGCAAGAATAATCTCCATATGTGCATATTTGGTATCTCACCTTTTGCTTCTTCGCCATTTTTCGGGCCTCCTCTCGAACTCCTTCTTTCCTTCTGATGGCAGAAATATAATTTCGGAATGGGCTCCTCAGAGTACCGGCTATTAGCCATCTCGTATTATACGGATAAAATTAGCAGACTTGGTGCAGCCAGAAAAATGTTGCCGCGTGGCCTATGGCAATAAAAGCTAGAATATGCTGATATCCCTATGCTTGACATTCCTTCAGGTGTAATTTTCAACATTTGATAACCGTAGGTAATTCGAACATGTTATTAAATAGGCACAGCTATAAGGTGGAGCGATAGATATATTAATCAATTTTCTCATGATATTGTTTTCCTCAAATGTTGTATACAAAAAATTTTCCATTGCATTTTCAGAGAGGACTACTCAACTTAATGGAACAGGTAAAGGCGCCATAATTTCATGCGACACAGACAAACCAAGCTGGTGGTATTCAGAACCCATCAATTTTAAAATATTTCGAATGATAATGTTATTATATTCTGTAATAATATGTACGAGATAAATACCATCATAGACTTAGCAAGAGAAAGGAGTGTTTGGCAAATCTACGAAACATGGAGGCACTCACGTAGCCACTCAAACTAAACATGTACAATGTTTTAAAATTTGCGGTAATGGTATAACAAACTTCTTGTACAGACCATTATTGTGGGCAAAGCTAAAGATGGAACAAGGTTGCTTCTACTGGTGTGACTTCACTTGCTGATAGATAAAATATGAACTTGCTTGTTTTCTTTAAAAAACCGTTTAATAAGCTACACAGATACTTACATGATGTAAATATCTTTGTACAGGTAACAACCTTCAACACTTGTATTGTCCGAGCAATGCGAGTACGTTGACACAGTATGAATGTAATAACAAAACTAGCCCCATGTGTTGTCACATATTAGTATTATTATTACTTGAATTCCAAGATTTTCGCTTAAAAGAAATTTTCAATGAAAGGGGAAATTTAAATTTATTACAGGAATGCCGTTCTTTCGTCCAAAATAGTTTGTAACACGAATACGTTTTTTAACATAATATCAATAATGAGTTTAAAATTTTTAGAAATATCCCGCATTACTTTTGCTGCGCAAAAGTTGTATGATATTGTTTTGCATATTTCGTTTGTAATATGTTTTCTCGGTAATTCATTTCGTTGAATTTCAACAACTTCTATAAGCTGCGACCTGGTTTTCGTTCTCTGACATTCGGTCAGGTTCTTTAGGTCTCCTGTACCTGTAAATTTGAGAACGCGTAACCACAAATTTTGTCATTTACATTTTGGATGCAGCGATTCGCACACAACCAGTGATCTGTCGTTTCTCTCTATTCACATTCTTACGAGTAAAATACCACCAAAGCAGACCTTACTCTACTCCTACGACGCATTTGTTTTCTTTTTAAAAGGAGTATTATTATCGAATCGTTGATCCTGTGGTGCTTTTTAATTGCTTACCATTTTGTCAGTCTAGTGGGCAAATTTTATACATTCGTTTCGCAGATTTAGTCTCTCTGATACGTAGATTCGAAGGGTTGCAGTTTAGTACCGAAAATGCGGAATATGACGTAAGTACTGTGCTGCAATGCAAGTGCAGCAAAAAGAAATACCAGTAAATGAGTCAACGTGTAACCCTTTTTGCCTCTTCTAAATTTTACCTGTACTGAATAGAAAATGACAGAGAAACTGTACATTACCATCTGCATACGATTATGCATTGTATTAATCTAGCGTTCTGCTTCAATTTTAAACTCCATGTTTCTTAAACTTTTTTGTAAGAAGACAATCCTGTTCGTCGTACATTTACAAGTTGGATGAGAAAACATCATGTTGTTCTTTTCACTTGCACGTTATCAGGATGACCTTGAATAAACAGTTACATGAATAATGCACACGTGATGATGACGAGGCACGATTTTTTTACAACCCAGTATGAAAGTACTCGCTTGGCAAGTATCACCTTTCAAATTTTGTCAGAAAGCGAGTTTTAAAATATCTCTCGTGTATACATGCATTGCATGCCTACACCATGTACCTTCTTGGTGGAACTTTGTATGCTTGCATTTTCGCATTATTATGTGAACTTTGTCTTACCGATGGAACATGATTCCAGTTCATCAAGGGTATCTTTGGTCGTCTAGGTGCGTACGGAGGTGGTATACCCCTTTGAATATCTATGAGTTTTCCCTCGAGAATTCCTGCTGCCGATCCGTCATTAACACAAATACCACCGCTTACACTAAGACTACCACTGGAGGATAACGAGCTACTCCCATTATTACTGGAATTACTCGAATTATGACTAGTGACGATTGGAGCAGAATTAGCAGAGTTACTGTTTCCAGAGGATGTCGAGTTTATTCCTACACCGTTCCCACTGACTGTACAACCACTATTGATTGTACTGGAGGTGGAGGTACTAAATGATAGGACACTGGATGGGGTGCCGCTGCCATTGCTGCTCGACGAGGATGACGTGTTTTGGTACATTTCATTGTCACTAATAGCCACAACTCCTGTAGCGTCAACTACTGTTTGCGAAGCTCCCGATGAATGATATTTGCTTGAGTTAGTTTCATTGTTGTTATTGTTTCCGAACCCTTCTCTAAGTCGACTCTGACTTTTTTCTATCTCATCGCAGTCATTTAAGTGGGGCTCGGATACTTCTTGCTTTATAACAAGCCTTCGAATATGGTTATTGTTGGTACTGATAGAACCGTTACTTCCACCACTACTTTCCACAGGTACAGGTTGTGTACTTCGGTGCCACATCATAGGTTGAAGGTTGTTGAGACCCGAGTTATCACAGTCGAAAATAGGATACGTTTTGAATTCAATCACCGATACATTTGAATTCTGATTGGTGAAAACTATGCTAAATACTGCGCATATATACTTTCTATTCTTCACTTTCTTAACTTAAAACATCGCGCACATTCCTATTTGAAGTCAAATCGACTTGGTTAATAGTTTTGCCATCAATTCAATTTTTAGAATAAAAAGTTGTGATTGTGTGTACGCCTGGCCGTTGTGTTCCTTACATTAGTTCAGTATTTCAATTTATTTTTCCTACTTTTCATGGCAAATTGGGAAAAACAGAAATGCACCCTTTACTCTATGTGACGCAACATAATGTATTTGAGAGCGCGTAGGAGGCAGAGAGGTCCACGAATAATATACGTTGTAATCCGACAACACGGGAATCAAAATATGTCATTCAATTCAATCATAAAATCTCAATGATACAATGTGACGTGTTAGATATGTATGTATAGCAGGTAAAAACCCAAAGGCTAAATCTTAAGTCGTTTTAATACAATCAGTGTGCAACAATATTTTTGCAACACTTAATTTCACAATTTATTGGATTCAAATGGGAAGCCAACTTGTTAATGATTTCGCGTAGAGTTCAAGAACTGCACAGTCCTAAATACTAGAAGGTAAACTAATAAGCGTGCGAAGTACATAGCTCCGTTAACACTTCTAATATTCATAGCTAACAAATCTAAGAAGTAAAGCTGCAGAATATACTAGCTACGTGTGATCGCACAGCTTTTATTTTGTTAAATGTAGGGATTTTTCGCTTTCCTTGCCAACATTGTCAGAAAAAAAGTGTTTCTTCATGTTTCCCTTAAAGCCCCAGACTACTTACGTTAGTTATCGTGGACCTTTAAACGTCAGATAGGTGAGTTTTACTAGTTAAAAATCGTTCCATCTACTCGAAAGTACACTCATTCATTTTATAATAAACCATTTTTATCATTTTCTTGATCCTCATCATTATTATCGCCACAAAAATCATCTAGGAACCATCACCATCATGTGTGCAGGTGAAAACCCACAGCTACTTTGCGTCTAACGTTGTGATCTCCGTCACAATGTAGCATTTTTGTTTCAGATGTAACAGGAGTGAGCCATGTTTGAAGCCTCCAGTGTTGGTGCACCGATGTGATCACTTTTGAATTAAATAAAATAGTCTAAACCGAAGGAAAACTAACTAGTGGGTAGTAAAGCTTTAAAAAACTTTTATCTTCGGACATGAGATAAAGTGGAACAAGCGAGCATCTTGCCCCAAACCCTTCCAATTTCTTAGTTTTTTTAATATGTGTACTGTATGTACGCGAATATGAAATCACACCATTTCCGCTGCTACCATCTTGAAAAAACAAATGGTCATACCATGCATCTTTGTTATCGCCAGGCAATGTAGGTATGATTCTTACATATGATAATCGCTATGATACATTATTATAAAATGTATTTCAGAAAATAGATTAGGGAGATATATGGTGAAGATATTTGCACTTGGTTGACTTGATTTTGATTGCAACTCTTAAGACGTCCACAGTAGTAAGAGGAGCAACAAAGCTAACTTCAAATTATGTAAGATGTTCTAAAGTTTATTTTCAAAATTTGTGGCAGTCAGTTTTAGTTGCAGTACCTATGGATTATACAACTAGAATGTATAGTATGAAAGGTAATATAATACAATAAATATGTATGTAAAAAAGTAATTACATCACGAGTAAACGATGTTTTGCGCAACAAAACTCATCCGCTCTCTGGTGTTTTGATGAGCTCGTAGCTTCTGCAAAGCATTTAACTGATAAGCTGACGTATGGCTCATAGTTAAAGTCATCGACAAAAAAAAATATCATTCTATGAATAATTTTTTGTAAATAGAAGGACAATTTGTTTCAAGAACTTTGCCCTCAGAATGAATCGGATTGCCGATCCATCCTGCCGGGAAAGGTTAATATCTTTTTTTTTCATTAATAGACGTAGAACTAGCTGCGTCCAACACCTGACTATGGCTAGAATATGAGTTTAACTGTTTTATTTTTTTTTATTTCTTCACGGTAAACCGGATACGGCAAAGATAGATAAAATCTTCTTTTTTTCCCTACTCTACTGATACTACTACAAGTTTTAGCAAATTTACTTTGAGGGAGCTAAGAATGATTTGAAATTTGATAAAACTGCCCAGTTTCATTGAAGAAAACGGAAAAAACTAGGAAATATTGATGTAGCAAGTTCTAATAATTTAATACCTGGAATTTATATTATTATAATTGCATTTGTTGTTTGGTCCATCAAATAGTTGTTCAAAACGATGTTGCCGCATATAAATTATTCGTTATTTCTTTCACCTACTGGTCTTACCAATTACTGTTTTCTGTACATATTTTACCAATTATCGTCTCTCGTATACAGCTTTATTTTTAAAGATTAATTCCACATCATACGCACAGGAAGAAATTTTATGGCGACATTTGATTGTACAAGGATCTGATTTCAAGTCATAGACTCGAAAAAACCATTTGCTGACCAAATACACCTGTGAAGTTTATTGGTCATGGATGCTAGTTTGATGAAAGGTTTACTACATTGAACTTGTGTTATAGGCACACTAAAAAACTTAATGAACGTAAACATTGTGTACTGCACGGAAGTATAAATTTACGATACCCTGAGAAGTGTTCAAAATGAACTAAGCTCAATTGTTTAATCCCCTTTTAATTAAATACGACTGGTCAAAATAATTAAGACGCGATAGGTTGATAAGGCCTTTTCAGATTTCTCGAAATTACATTAGGCATCTCACCATACCCGAGGAAAAATGTGCAAACTAAAAGGGATCCAACTTATTTAGTGAAGTCATTACTTAAAAAAGTGATTGAAAACTTAGAAAAACAGCTCTGTCATGGCGCAGACTTAAGGATATGATTTCTTTTGATTACAGTACAGTTGAGAGGTTGGTTCTGTTCACATATTTAGCAATGATTATATATGGACAATGTGCTGAATTTACCATAGATATCACGCAATTGAGTGCAACATGACGACATAAACGCATCGAAAATTCCAATGACCTTTACTTTAAAAAAATGTATACATCGGGTAAGATGTCGTGCAACTTTAAACAGTTGACAGTATGGACATGGACTGATAACTGCTGGTTGTATTTTACTTATTTGTTGGTAAGCAAACACATTCATTCTAGATTCATGATGTTTTTAAATTACGTTTGCTTCTTCATTTAAATCAAAAATATCATGATGGGTTCTTGTGCCCTTGCTCCGTCCGAAATCAAAGTTTTTATGGAATAATAAGTTACATGATAAAAATTTAGGCGTACACACAACGACAACTACGACGCATATAATGTGATAATTCGTACGGAGGAGTTCATGTAAACTATGCTTTTACGAAGAATATCTCACTTGCAAACACAAACCGTTCGGTTAGGAATTTTGTCAAAAAACCACATGGCAGATCGTGGTGCAATGTATGTATCCCACTGGGCACAGCACATTCACTATCACTCGACAAAACCCCTTTTAGTAGCTTGCGGCAAGGTGAGCCTTTACATCTTAATTATATGCTTACGCACACAACTTTTCCTCTGTTAGATGACTACCTCAAGCGTCCACCTCAAAGTTTAAGCTACAGGATATGAAACTGTAAACATACGCAGAAGACAATATCTTGTCCAAAAGTTACATTTCCTTTCTTCGTTCTAAGTTAGCATATAGGAGACGTCTTTTTGTATCGGTTCCCCTCAAGTTTTGAAAATTTTCATCTTATCTTTTCTGGTAAACATTTCGTTGCGAACTAACGATGGCCGTTATGACTTTCCAAGATGTTTTCTTAGCTGTCAATGTACTATACGCGAGCACAACGTCGCGCGAGGAAAAAAACCATGCGCTTTTCACCTTCACCCGTGCAGAAAACAAAGCTTGGTGGCCAACAATGAAAGCGGTAAGAATAGTGTGCGTACTTTTGACGAATTCACTTGAGCTGATTTGGTTTATCTGAATTCACAATAGCAGACCACTCAAATGATACTTTTAAACACTATGAAAACACACCGTAATACAACTTATGACCAAAGTTCCATCCACAACACAAGAAGACAGATTAATCAAATTTTTATTCTTTTATTTAATAAGACTGCCGACGCTACCCGGGCACTATTTCGCTGAAATTGTTGTATGGAACCTATTAAATCCATTCCAGGTATGATAAGAAAAACGATGTGTAAAAACGGCAAATTTCTAAAAAGTTAGTATGTAACGGAGTCCTAACCTAATTCGTAACCAATCTCCAAGAGTAGTGCTATTTGTAGGTCCTAAATTTGGCCCTATGTGCAAATCACTAATCAATTTTCGAATGTGTAACGTTTTGGGAAAAGATATATGTGCACTTAGAGCACTGCCACGTAGAGGTAAAACAGACAAAGGGGAAATACGGCAGCAGAACTGAAGACGGTAAAATGTTTCTTCTGGCGAAACCAATACTGCCAGGAGTAATGCCAACTTGAGTTTCTCTCTGATTCTTCACATGAACGATGTCGAAAGGTGGAGATGACGATGCAGATCAAGTTGATGATGCCGAAATGCTGATGGTAAAGTGAGTGAAGATGGTCAAGAGTTGCCACTGCATGGATGAGATCTACTACAGCATGAAAAGCTACGTTCGACCACCAAAATCCTTGACAAGAACGAAGGACAGGTTAACAAAGTTTAAGCATGCTTTTACTACGGCTACTACTACTACCGCTTATTTGCAAACTTTGATGGTGACGGAACTACCTTTAGGCCATGAAAGACGTAACCATATATTGATAACGTGCTAAAGGCCATAGTGAATTGCGTTTACTTAATACCGCCAACATTTCTCGTTTTCGTTTTGAATTTATCTGAAGATGAGCTTCTCGGTTAGAAGCAACAGTTGTTTGGAAGACTTTCTGACTTGGATCAATGCAAAAATACGGGGAAAGATAAAGGAAGCCTAAAATATATTAGAGTTTCCCTACCATTGTAGTTGGGATTTATTTATTTATTTATTTAAGTTACAAGCTATCAACCCTAAGAAAGTATAAGGGTTTGCGATAGCAGGGATATTATTGTTATCTCTTTATGTCATATTGTCAATTTATTATTTGATCTTCATTGAGCTTATTATAGCCGGCCTTCTATCATATCCAGGCTTCCAATTATACTGGTTCACAGTTTAACGTTGAAGCTGGCCATAAATTTTATGAACAGGAAATTTCGGTTGGACTTAATGTTTTCTGAAGAAAATTACATTTTTTCGGGATATTCTTAAACTTTTCTGCTGATTTTAGCCGGGATATAATACGGTGAATTGAATAAGCAAATACGCATATTTTCCCTAAAGCCATTAAGAAAGAAAGCGAAAGACCTATTTCAATATGCTTTATAGACGACCTCAATAAAAACATGTAGGATCATTGGACAATGATGAATGAGCAATGACAGTTGTTATATACTTACTATTACCTGACAACATTCAATTTAGCTATGTTCTAATCGAATTTACTTACTAACATTTTATAGTTTTAAAAAAAATTCTAACTCTGTCACTAAAATAGTCTGACTGAATGCTGTCGATTTAATTCAAGCAGTATATCGTCCCAGTTGACAATCGGTTTACATATCTAAATATGAACGTGACGCAAAGTATTTAGTCCTTAAATAAACTAGAATTATGGCTTGTCTCTTATTTTAGCCAGGGCTCAGACGGCCATACTTCACACAAAATTCGATTACTGTTAACCATATAACCTTAGAACTTGTGCCCCCAACTTGTGCCCATAATAGCCTAGGCGTTCTTCCTAGGTATTATAATTGCACTCAATCAACACCGGTGATCCAGGCGTCATTGTTCCCTTTCCATCATAACCTGGAATAATAGCAAGATATAGATATAAAAACTGTATGATTTATGCATCTATGCAACTAGGTTTGGCCAGTGCTACCAAAGCAATTCTCATATATATTGGTATCCGGTGCGTTGATGGTCATGGAGAACATCAGACGGACAAACAAACTGATGTGTGGGCATAATGTATGTACGTACCATATTTTGCTTAGGGTATAGAAACAATTTGAAGAATTTAGTTTTTTTAGTGATGGGCATAGTTTATCCACTACTCAATAAAAAAAGGTGAGTCAATCGCTGGTTTTAGCGGCCGTCATTGTATTAACGCCCTTATAAGAGCTTTAAATCCTGATTTTTTTTGCAACACCGTAAGTTTTTTTCCCTAAAACCGCAAATAGTCAGTAGCTAGTCAAGTGCCGAGGCGGCACTATCGAAATGTATTTGGCATAATCTATGAGGTATGCAAAAACAGCAAAAGTTGGGTAGAAAAAAAACAAGAAAGAGTAACACGGCAATTTATTCGGCATTTTTATCTGGTGGTGTGGTCTGCAGCTTACATTCGCAAGTCTATGCGACTAGTAGCATGCGTGCAGGCATCCCATCAAATATTATTACATTATTTAATATCAATATTTTATTATTAACAATGGATGATTGGCAATCATTACTATCTGTTTCACTATGATTTTTTTTCTTGCGTTTTAAGTCACACATTCCTCACTCCGTCAGCGATGAGAAAAAGATTGTGCTAAGCTTGTGTTGGAGTAAACTTGTTTTTGGTGTTTCGATTCAATTCTGCCTTGTTTCCCGGAGCCTTTGAGCCGCAAAAACTAGTGTATTTGTTTACAAATACTTTGTTAATTCAGCCTTCCGGTTTGCACTTTTTTCAATGTAATTAGTCGGATCGTCTCTTAATTTTTAAGATCCTTCTAGCTAATATAATATTGAATTTAACTCTATTACTAAATCATCAAGCGCAACTTGATGTGTATTGGGGGATGACTTAAAACACACGCACAGGATTTGCAAGAACTTTTCATGATGTCATCAAGTTATCACGTTTGGAATTATAAATATAAGGGAGGAGTGTGTCATGTCAAATCAAACTGACTCTGATAACAAGAATAGCTCCGCAGAGGTGCTTGCCCTGTACTAGAGAAGCTTTCTGAGGGACGAACCTCTAAAATTGCCAAGTAACGTAAAGATAATATATTAAAAATATATGATGACGACATGACGTGGTTTTAGACTATCAACATTTTCATGGGTCAGTGTATCTATTTCTTCAAAAACCAAAATATATTTTTCTTTATTTTACATGACACCACCAAAATCAGTGAGAAAGGAAACTATCCATGATATACTGTTTTCCCTGAGAATGCTTTTTAACACATATCGTTTGGATAAACGTGTGAGATCAGAAAAGAATTTTTTTTCGTAGAAGATGCAATAATATGGGTTGGGTAAACACGAACCTGAGATAAAAATACTTACGTTCAACGTATAGCAATTGCAGTTTTATTTTATGCATGCATACAAACGTTGCATGCTAGTCGGTCATCTTTTACACCAGCTCATCATTTTCTACTTTTTTATACGTGACAATAATACTAGGCATATAGTATATATACTATTTTAAGACTAAATACTAAATAAAATACCTATGCTTTAGGCACTAATTATTAATCTACATTTGGATAAAAAGGATGTGTAGTAAAGTAAAATTAACGTTTAACAAACTTTTGTTTTTAACTATACATGTAATTCTTTTAAGGTCACACTGGTTAAAAAAAGTAGTCGTCGAAACTTACTCATTCATCGAATGTGCACATAAATAAAAGAGCAATATTTAACCTTGTTAAGTTTAAAATGCACAACATTCCTGACCAAGTGTAATACCAATGCAGTTTAAGAGAGAACAGTGATTTTTGAAAGTAGAATTAGATCATATATCAGCTATTTAACAGTTTTGCCTTTTATTGAAACCTGGCGTTGTAAACTTAAAAAACATGCGTAGAATGAAGGTGGTTGTAGTAGTTTCGTAAGTTGAAGATGTATGCATTTCTACTGTAAGTGCATTACATATGATAGCTAAGCAGGATATCTTACCTTATATAAAAACAAAAATATTATACGTGCGAATAGTAAACTCAGTCCCCTGATTAGAAATTAAGTCAAAGGCGTTCGAACAAGGCATCAAAAGACAGTCAATTTTTCCTCATTAAGTTTCGAAATTCCTTCGGTATTTTGCGGTCGAATAGATACGGGACGTAAAATGTTTTAGATAAGTTCAGTTCCTAGGACGTGTCATGTCGCCATATATAAAAACAAAAATATTATACGTGCGAATAGTAAACTCAGTCCCCTGATTAGAAATTAAGTCAAAGGCGTTCGAACAAGGCATCAAAAGACAGTCAATTTTTCGCAGATTGTGCAAGTACTGACAATATGAAGAGTAGTTACAAGAGCACTGAAGAATTGTAAAAACAGGAATTTTAAGAAAAATGTTACTCATTAAGTTTCGAAATTCCTTCGGTATTTTGCGGTCGAATAGATACGGGACGTAAAATGTTTTAGATAAGTTCAGTTCCTAGGACGTGTCATGTCGCCTCATGTGTGAATTTGTTCATTTCTTGCTCAAAATCCAGTATGTAAAAATAGACTGAACTCCTTGATATATGTTGCTACAAATGCATAATCCGCTGTGGTACCTAATATATCTTGCTGAATTGGAGTTAATCGACAGTAAATTGATAATCCAGGGGAAGAGATGAGGAAACAACGGAGACTTGAGAACCAGTAGAGATTAGAAAACGACTGAGAAGATTTGAGAACCCGGAAAGGGTATGGGAAAACAGGTACGTAAAAGGCCGAGAATAGCTACGAATAAAAATATAAGAACCAAACACACCGAAAACCTACTACAAGCATTCCAATCATTTTTTGATTGGTAGATGTTACAGAATCGTCGCTACTGTGACGGGGACTTTCACTGGTTATTATTATGTTGGGCAAAGTAAAATATGGTTGATCTTGATTTGATTTACATAACATTAACACATTCGCCAGTACTGCACCTGTAAACTAAAGGCGTTTTTGAGAAAAATAATATGATGCAGGAATGTATACCATATTGTGGCATAAAACAGGTAATATTTTCCTAAGCGCTTGTTTGCTTCCCTCACGTCGCTTGTCATGAGTGTCACTAAGTTAATTCAGTGTAAAACATACGCTGCTCTGTCAGATGCAGGGAAAAAGTTGTATCGAACTAAATAGATTCTGTAGAAAAGTGACAGTGATGTCTAAATGACGAAAGAAGAGAGAATGCACGCATTTAAAACTGTAAATCAAACGAGTGCATATCTTCATTTTATGGAAGCGTCCCTGTTTGGTTGCATACACCATGCAGCTAATGTTTACCTATATTATTAACCAGTAAAGGCCAGTCGTCACATAGACAGTGTCAACGCGATGCAAACGAGCTAAAGCAGTCCGGCACTTCACTTGATCCCCTTTGTTTTTTCTTTGCATCCAAAATAATTATAACCATCAGCGACTCATTTTTGCCAATTTTTGCGAATTGGTGGTTCAGATAATGTGCAATACTGTAAAGCCAACTTTGCATTTACTGGAGTTATCCCAATAATTTTAGTAAAAAGTCATGCCAGATGATACTTTGCCTATTAGCCTCATAGTTTCTCTCCATGTCACTGTGTAATCCATCTACACGTCGCCTCAGCTATCTCCAAGTCATCCCATCAGCCACATCCCAAAATTTTTATAAACTATGGTCATATCCATCCCAAGTCCTTCCCAATACCTGCTATCACGTCATGCTAATTAAATGTAAATGGATTATTATTATTCCTGTTATCTTTACTTAAAAGTTAACGTTTTGCAGTTCGACATCAGGTTTGAACCTACGTTGGACATAGTTATGCCTAAGACTTGGATTCAGTCTCACATAACCCTGTGACGAAACATGTAGCCGCTGGATGCATCTGTAATCATTAAAATTAACATAAGGAAAAAATGTAATCAAAATTTCACTTTATTGCCATTACGAGCGTTTTTCCGTTCGATAACTTGCATATACAAATTTCTGAAAATATTGTTTATAATACTTCCAAGTCAATTTAAAGTAAAATTAACATAGACTATCAGCAAAGCTCGTATTGGTTTTTGAAACAGGACGCACTATATAGTACCACAAACTTCCAAGCATTTTTGCTGTAATTCTCATTCTTCAGCCGAAGCTGCATCTCCTAACTCACTGTCATATGCCATTACTACGAATACAGGTTTTGAATGTTAGGAGTATGCATAGTACGAAACATATTTGCAGCTCCTGATGGTTCGGTATTCAAAGATAGTGGTACCAGTTTGTGAAAAACTGCATTGTAGCAGCGGGAGCAGTCACATTAATTATCATACCAAGAGAAACTTATTATTATACATGTTGCCATATACAATTATATTATTTGGAAGAAAAGGGGACGAAATGATAGCGTAAAATTTTAGGCTCTTTCTGTGCCTGTATCATTTTACCCAAATAGATGTGCTCAAACCTAAATAAACTTGACAAAAGTCAGCGCTGCCTTGGGAAACTCATTCCAATGGAGCAAATTCATTATGCTAGGTTGTAAACATACGTTATTGGGGATTTCAAAGTTCAGGCCTACAATCAGAGCGCATACGGATTCGTAGAATTTGTGTTTCTATACTTGATCGACAATGTAACCTGAAGCACTTACCTAAAGGGGATTTTCTCTGTTTTCTTTTTATGACAAACATGTGGTGTTCAAAACTTTGACATCATGGCCCTCGTTTGTCATCCTCAGGTATATATTCTTATCCAATTGCAAATTCAATATCTTGTAAGTTACCATGAACTCTTTCCTCTGTTCCATTATGTGATATTGGTGCATCCTATAAAGGTCCCTATTTTGCGGACAAAATTATCACGTGCTGACTTTGCGTAATTTTTCTGTAAAGATTGAAACTGTAGTAACGCGTAAATTAATATTATTTCCTGTAAATTAAATACATAATACCCGTACAGGAGGTTATAGTGAAGGTTATTCATGTTGAAAAACAAATCTTTTGAACGATGATCATAATTGATCAACCTGCGCTTGATTATCATAGCTTGAAAATGGTCCTCATAGAGTACAAAAAGATTTAACCTTAATATTGATCGGACTTTTATGTAGACTATTAACCGGCAACCAGTGGCTATCAGTTTATTAATGGCTACAACATGATTTCATGCGCATGACGGCAAATCAGTATGTATTCATTCGCTATTCTAATTGCTTAAAACATGAGTTTAATTTTCAAACCTTCATATATTCGTCGTACATGCTCAGTTGAGTTGTCATATCTGTAATTGTTAACCGTCCTACCCTTGTTTGAAATCTACAGGTGCAGATGTGTTCCCACATTCAAATAAATGCACAGTTGCCAGCTTGCTAGAGTACCACAATATTGTCATTTGATGGTCATTCTTATCTTAACTTTGTTACGAGCATTCGAAATATTAATATGTAAAGCTAACTGTTTGCTCAAGCAGAGTTACGGTGGTGGTCATCGCTTGTGATTAGAATCTAATGAACCTGTAACACAACAAGCCAGGTATAATGTCACCGTCCCCTCTGCTTAATCACCCATTCACATAACAATTTATCATAAAATGTGGCAAGGTAACATAAATTTTAAACATTTGAATGATATTCAAAGTGCAATAAAGAGATCAAAAGTAACTGCCTCATCGCTAGTATTACTAGTGAAACATAGTAGCTTCGAGAAAAAGTTGTCCAATCCAGGAAAATCCAAGAGAGAACACATTCGACAAGAAACTGTTGAATAAAATTCATTTTTTTGCAAGAAATAACAGCAGCACTAGAATTACAGATGTGAGGATTGATGACTTTGTATCTCCAAAGACCACATGTCTTTCGCTTGCGCATGGAAGAAAGCATTCCTTTAATATGATGTATATCTCCTTTGCTGTCATACCACATTCCTTCACTGAATAGGTACGTTCTCAAACAATAATAGAATTGAATACAATGCAGACTCTGCTCAACTTGGCACGGTATTCAAATGTAGTTTCGCAATCGTGTAAAACGTCGACCTTACGTGCGGTGAAAACATTTCATTTTTCATTTTATGTTGAAACTGAGGTTTATGCGGATAAGCGCCAGGGATAATCAAGGCAACATTGATCTGCTCAGGTAACAATTACGAAAGTTGTTGGATTAGACAGTTGACAATATGTACGTTATGCCGCAAAGCTATATGCAAACGGTTGCTGCATTGTGTACACATGGTATATATATATGTATATGGTATCTGCACATACAGGAGTAAACCAAAGCAAAGTTTGAGAGAAGCGCAATACAGTGAGTAGGTGGTAGTAGTAGTATAAGGTGATACTGTAAAAGAGAATAAACAGAGTTCTCAATTTTTTAAGATGCGAAATTGGCCACTTTCATAGCATATTTATACATGATGACATTTAAAAAAATAACCAATCTTATTCATGGTTATGGTAATGCATTATTAGAGGGTTGCGAATCGATACCACATTGTCATGTAGTAGAGTTCATTGGAAAATCTCATAAATGTTTCCATCAATTTAACACGATCACCTAAATTTCAAAAGTTAACTTTGCAGCAATCGTGCAAAAGAAAATTATATTATTGGTCACCACATCAAGTCTGCTTGGTCAGTTAATTTCATGACAGAAATTCGACGAAATCAGCTCCATATACCAATTCTGCTTTCTTGCTGTAGCTCTGCAGATGTAGCTTTTTGATATGAGTGAAAACATGAACGACCATTTGTTTCTCATTAGCATGTCATTAAAACGGGATAAGGACAGGTACAAGCACATTCTGCCATGTGTTTTTTCAGTGTACATCATTCACTATTTGCCTCACCATTAAGATTCTTGTTTTTGTCGCTTTGCCGTCACAGCGAGTTTCCAATTTTCCTGGACTTGAAGTTGTAAAACTGATTCCATGAAATACATTACATAAACAATTCGGATACCTATATGACATGCGTAATAACGGTGCTCGCAATGCATCTTAAACAGCACATCAAGTTATATGGTCAGCTTTAAACATGATTTTTACAATTTTTACTCGGAGCTCCTGTTACACATATTATCAAATCGTGACTAGTGTGATCACTTCATTAAACAGGTGGAGGGGGTCTTCAGATCATAACAAGTAGAATGAAAAATGACTCAAACGCTCGATGTTCCTATCTTTCACAATGTTGAGATTCTTTACTCTCTCACTTTTCGGTATTTGAAATGCGTACAAACAAGATATCCAATTTTTTCTTCATAATATGTAATATTGGCACAAGCACAAAACAATGTCAAAATGATTGCCTTGTAATAAAAGCATTGAAAAAAAAATTTCAAGAGCTATGGAGTTGCGATGCTTTTATATTATTGAAATTTCTTCCAATCACAAACATTTTCATTCTTGAAAGCAGGATTCCGAACCCAAAGATACCTATACATACCTTGTGGATATACAAAAAAAAACTCAAATTTTGCGTCAGTTAAAGTAGCATTTGTAAATGTAAACATCATATTACCTATAGATATAAAATATTAATTTCATGACACCATCTTCACTGTAGTTCACCTTAAGATTCGGATAGACATATTGTCATGTAGGATAGGACTCAAACAATGCGTGGGGTATAGGGATATTTCAATTACCATTTATAATAACTGGGAATTTCAAATGATACATAAATCTTGTAAACTACAAGTAGGTAATGAATCTTTCAAACGTCATACGCAGACAGTTTAATGTTTCAAACATTTCGTACTGTTGGTACAAATGGTGAAAGTTCCTTGAGAAATATCTTATGTTGTTGATATCAAGACATGCGTAAGGAATTAATGTATATGTATGAATTCCCAGGAAAAGCTTCAAATGCATAATCTGTAATTGTAAGGTCAAATTTGTCAAATTCTGAATACGGATTTGGAACCCCTGGTAACTCTCCCTGAAACATTTGGGTAACAGATAATTAAATATTAGCGACATGCAACAGTCAGCAGTAAGAGACGTAAGAAAAAGTGACGTACGACCATTAATTACGCCGCTAAAAACCACCTGATCTAGCTGTTGCATGTTTTCGCAAATTTGAACAAAGCAGCTCGACAGTACTCGAGAAGGGCAGAGAGACAGGTAGAGTATCAACAGAACGCCAGTACGAGCAAGTGAACGGTGAAGCTGGGTAGCCTCCCAGCATTTAAGTTGTTTTAGGAGCTCCATACACACCAGGCTCGTTTATGAGTTTTAAAAATCCATTGTACCCGCAGAAACCGAGGTATAGTAACTTAGAATTGACTATGAAGAATTCATGAATTCCTGCTGACAGGACTCACAGCTGGATTTTAATTTAATATAATTATTCCAATATTTTTGCTTTCATGAAGTGATGATCCTAACTCTGTGGGTGTGACGGTTTTCGACCTTAGCTAGTTTAGAATTCTGAAAACATAACTGAGGTCTGA
>VICI01001420.1:0-22739 GCA_019593645.1 Akabosia matsudoensis
GCGACATTGTGCTGTTCGAAATATGGACGGAAATGATGTTATGTGAGCATAACTGATGGACATTAGAAATAACGCCCTTCCCATACTTCCTTCCTTTCTAGCACAGCACCCATTTAAGCTTTCTTAAACTCCCAGAAAGTAAACAACACGCATATATGGAGTTAAGGAAGAAAGTCACAATCGCCTAACATTTTTCATCTTTTGTTTTCATAGATTATATAAGGTGGCGACAATGAGGATACCACAGTTTAAATTGCCATCTTTGGCAATCTGTTTACTGATGATGTCAGGAACAAAGGCAGCTCCAAATGCCACGAAGTCATCATTTTTTCCAACTAGTCCAATGGTAGATGTTACGAAAGGAAATGTAGACCCATATATGGCCCAAGGATCAGAATTTTTCCCCGATGTTAGCATGAAGCAATTGAAATTCCCTGGGGGGCCCAGATCACAATCAAGTAACTCTGCAGAAGCGGCTTTTCAGAGTATGCATCAAAGAAATCAGGCGGAACAACAAGTACAAGCACCATCCGTTGTGATTCCACTTGAAAATCCAAAAGCCGATGAAGCTGATGCAAATGAAGCCATCGACGTCATCTTGCGGTCGGCAAGAACTGGAAAGAGCTTGGATGTACAACAGGGAGGAGAGGAACTTGTAAAGGTTGCAAGTGATCCTCATATCAAGGAACAACTAGCGTCTGGAAATGAAGCGGAAGCTAGAGGATACATTCGTAACAAACTATGTTCTCTTGGTCTTATGCCTGTAAGATTATATATGACACTTGCATGTGATTGCAATGATTACGACTATCCCAAATATCTAACGAATTTTCATTGTTGATAATTTAGTGTGACCACCACGGTCCAGTTGACAAGCAAGGACTTCTTCCTCCTGGTGCTGGTGGTTTCGGTGGTGGTTATCCTCCAGGTATTGGCGGAGGATTCGGTGCAGGACATGGATGGGGACCTGGCGTGCCTGCTAAGGATGTAACTCTGGTTCAACCAGTTGCTTTGAAGCCAGTTGGACATCCAATTGCTGCCGTCCCATTGGAACATTCCAAACCAGGTTTTCCACATCATCCAATTAACCCAGGCTACGGTCATGGAAAAGTGTATGGACCACCACCACCACCTCATCATCTACCAAAACCCGTGTACAGGCCAGGTTACGGACGCCCACCTCCACCACCACCAGGACATTCCGGTATTCCTCATCCAGGAAAACCCGTCATTGAACATGTTCACCATCACATTCATCATCAAACACCTTCGGTTACTGTTCATGAAGGACCTTGTAAGTTACCGATCCATATGTGAAATGTTAGCAAGCAGTTTTTTGGTAGAAAAACTTATCATTTCTGCATTCATTACTAGCATACTCTGTCGGACCCTACTCATCTGGAGAATATGGCTTAAGTGCAAAAAACCCTGTCTCTGTCGCAACTCCCGGAGGAGAACCCGTTAAAATACCTTCATTCATTCCACCACCTGCCGCCAAGTCCCAGCTTCCTGACTTCGATACCAACAGTTTCAATAGCGGATCCTCTCGATTCCATTCCGCATCATCCTCAAGCTTTTCCGGAAACTCATTCAACGGAGACTATAACCGCATTGAAGACTGTACCTGCGTAAGAATCACTCAATGCTCTAGCTACGATATTGTTGGACAATCCACCTCAGGCCGGGAAATTATCTCTGGACTTGGCAAACCAAACTACGGCCAAGTTGGCTACGGCATTGATCCAAGAAACAAACTCGCTTCATCCATTGAATCTAACTCAACCGATACCAACTCTGCTGAAGATGCATCAGAAGAGTCAAGTGAAGGAAGGTCTGGTAAGACAAGCATTGAAGCGGACAGTTCTGAAGACGAAGCCACCACCACAGTTGGACCGACTTCCGGAGAAGAAAAGTCTCGCACCAAAAGAGATACTATGGCTGCCAACGGTCAAACCAGAGCAGATGTTGTGGGCGACGAACAAACTGCTGCATCAGGAGACGGTGCTTCTGAGCCGGTAAGCGTAAAATATTTCGAGAAACATTTACACGCAAAGTAGTTACATTATACACGCTTCGAAACTAACACAGCCAAACTGTAATTGCAAGCACGCAAAATTACTGACATTAGAATAAGCAACTAACCAGAATTACGTTCATAGATATTTAACACACATCAGCGACTACTCCATGACTAACACGTTAACTTTACAGAGCAGCAGAGAATGACAAATAACTAGTTTATATATCATAACATTGGGCTGGGTGACGGATTTATAACATGTTTTTACAACCGAAACGTCAAGACAATGAAACATATTTGAATTACAGAGTAGGGTTGAATTTAAACTTTGAAAGATTGATGCAGAGTTTTACAATCAGCGTGTCGTGAAATATTTCATACGTACCTTTACTTTTTTTATATGAAACCTGGGAACATTTTTGTTTTCGTTAAGCGGTGGTGGTGGTGTCAACACATTTTATCAAATTATCAAACTTTCCTACTAACTATTTTTTACCTTCTAAAAGTTTGTTTTTTTCTCTTTTATTTCCCCCTTCTCTACGCACTTTCAACTTTGTTTGACTGACAATTTGAATGAATGTTGGTGATATTATGCGTGCGCGTGGGTGACTCCTTACCTATGCTTTCATGTTGTTACCGACCATGATTTTTTTTGAACACCCTAATTGTCACGCTATTCACTTTCCTAATTCTTTGCACGCTTGTTGATCAATGTGTTTTTCTGTGTTACCAATTCTGGGACAACTGAAATCGACCGCAAATCACTCAACAACTTTCCTTTTTTTCTATAAAAAACAAATCTTCCTCTTTTCTTGTATTGTTTATGCGCACGCATCATCTTTTTTCTATTCTTTGATCACTCAAAAATTGTTTAAAACAAAATATAACTCGACAATGATGATAACATGTCATCATAAAACTCGTGATGCGGACCCACCACAAAAAAAAACTTTTTGACGATGATGACAACGACAACTGTAACATCAAAACTTTGTCTACTAAATTTGGTGAACAAAAAAACAATATTTTACAACAACAAAATTATGACAACAGCAACCAGCCCAGGGGGAAGGCAGAGTCCTCGGCCAGTTCTTGGCTGGCATGAACAACAATAGACTTTATCAAAAACTTGACAAAATTCGCCGGATACGATTTTGGTGACGACCCAACTCAATTAGTGAAAATAGAAAATACAAACCTTGTAAGTTCATACACAATCTTGCAATGACACTCGAGGTCAACGAGATAACTTTATCCACGCATGGAGAAATCACTAGTGACATGATCAAACTATATCATTTTATATTTGTCTAGCGCATTTTGGGTAAATTGTTTGCTATTGAGCCAACATGGGGAGTATCCTTTGGCCTTCCAGGGGGATACCCCCAAGCAGGAGATGGCTACCCTCTCAATCCTGTAGGAAATTATCCTTTAGTGAATCCCTACAATGGTGGTGGCATTCCCTTAGGACCTATCAATATTAACCCGCTAGTGTCGTTTCAAAAGTCAAAAGATAAGACTAAAACTAAAATCTGGAGACCATTAGTTAACCTCCATGTAACCCCAAACGTTCATGTTTTCAAAGGGATCAAATCTTTGATCAAAGCTACCAAGGCGAAAGGTTTATTTGGTGGATGGGGAGCTCCTGAATATAATTACGGTGGTGGTTATGGGTCATATTTTGGAGGAGGGATCCCTTCAGCTGTCCCTGTTCCCTATCCCGTCCCCATCCCAAGTGGTGGAGGGTACTCACAAGTTCCAGTCCACCATAATCATGATCATTTTCACCATTATCCGCACGCACATTCTTCCCCACTTGTTTCTCGACCTACCTACAGCTCAGTCTCTTCTCTGAGCTCGCCATACTATTCCGGGGGTTCTAGTAGACCTTACAGTTATGCTAGCGGTAGCGGTTACGGGTACGGTTACTCAAAAGGATCGTCTTATGGTCCATCTGTAGAATATTCCACATCCCCATTTTATAAGTTAGACAAAAAGGGACCATTGGATAGTACAGGCCCTGGCTTTACGTCACCCGGAAATGTGAAACCTCCCACAGGCAGTGGCGGATTTCTAAGCTCAATGCTAAAGCAAACTGGGAACGTAAAGCGTCCGGGTAAAGTTAGTGAAGTTAGTGGTCTCACACCAGAGCAAGAAAGCTTGTTAGAAACACTATTAAAAGACGACGATGAGGAAAATAGATCTGCAAGTCGATTCCGATCAGGCTATGAGCAGTCCCAGGGAGAAGCTAATTTCAACAAAAGACCAAGCGGAAATGTAGATTTTCGCGAGAAAACAAAGTATAACGGTAATAGCGGGTTTGGTAGTGGGTCTAAAACGAAATTCCCTGAAGAGCCTACCTCTAATAACATTGGTTTTGGAAATAGCAACAGTAATTTTGACGATAGGTCTCGAGCTCCTATTAGTTTCCCAGATTCCCGACTTCGTCCTAACGCAGCTAGTCAAGCCGCAAATGCCCCCTCCAGCAATGGAGGTTCCTCCACTTTTTTTCCTAACGAGAGACGGTCATTACACCAAGAAAGTAGAGCACACAACGATAACGCTCACGATGATAGTTCCTATCGCTCAATGAGTTACAATGATGACGAAACTGCCTTCAAACAACAAGGCCCATCAGTGACATTTCCATCGGACAAGACCAAGTCGACTTCAGGTCACATCCGAATGACAAGGGCAATCCGCTCCGAACCACCACCAACAGCGACAATTGACGGTCGTGTACTTCACTTTGACAATGAGGTAAGATGAAACATGACATTTGAGAAATCTTAGCAGTAACAAGATCAAGTAGCTCTCAGTGTCTACTGTTGACATCTCCTTCAGTAGCAGCTTCCAAACGAAGTTTAAAAGCTGGTACGTCGATCATATCTGATTTACGCTACTATTCCACTAAAATCATGAGCGGTTTGGAGGAGAAACTTTTTTACTGTAAAAAAAATTAACCCTTCGACAGGGGTTCTTGTTTGGGGCTGCCCATGATGCAATTGGTAGTGCGGTTGACTAAAAAAACTGTTGGATACTTCTTGGTTACAAACGTTTCGGTAAATGAACCCATTTTCCAGTGAGTTTGCCTATCCTCGGCCCATTTCTGTTTGAGATTTGCTGGACACCCCTTTTAATCATATTCACTCGAATACCCCTAATGCGTCACTTGAAATGATTTTGATTTTATTTATTTATTTATTTAAATGTAAATGTGTGTATTGTTATTCTTGTGTGCAGACGGATATAAACCTGCTGCTATCAAAGACAACGATAACACGACCATACAGTGTGACAACCAAACCCTCCATCTCTACTCCGACTTGTGACTGTTAAACCTATTTATTATTGCCAACAACGGACTACTCATCGTAAAGACTTCCGACAACTTGTAATGAAATTGACTCTGATTTGTGAATGCAATGGACAATTTGTGTTTCACACAAAACGATTCTCATTTTTCAGAAAATATAGCATTGATTGTACATAGACATTTGATGTATGCAGACTTTCTAACCACAACGCTTCCGCTTGTTGAATTGCACTAAAACAATGAATCATGCTTGAAAATATTAATTATGCAAAAATTATACTGAGCTGCGCACTATATAGTAAAAACAGTCTCAGAATTGATTTTAGCTCACGTGATATGCATTTCTATTTGGCTATAATGTGAGCTTTAACGTTTTCAGAGACAACTGAATATTGGCGGAAGCTGTCCAGGAGGATATGTCTGTTGTCGTAATCCAAGACAAAACAACTTGTACAAGCCAAGTGGAAGCGGTTCCAACAACTTTCAACAAATTTCAAACAATCCATTCGGAGGTTCCAACAGCATTAGCTCATTTAACCCTGGCCAAGGTCAATGCGGCAAGCGTAATGCACGAGGAATCACAGGAAGGATTAGCAATCCTGGATTTACCGAAGGAGACACTGACTATGGCGAATACCCATGGCAAGTTGCCATCTTGAAGAAAGACGGATACGACAATGTATACGTTTGCGGTGGAGCTTTGATTGATTCCAGGTAAATGTTAATTACATAGAGCGTAAGAGTGAATACTCAGAGGTAAAATGCAACTCAAGATTTGCTTCTTTTCATGAATTTTCTAGACATATCCTTACTGCTGCCCATTGCATTAAGGGACATTCTCCTGCTGACGTCCGTGTCCGACTTGGTGAATGGGATGTCAATCATGAAACTGAGTTTTACCCACATGTTGAACGAGATGTTGCTGCGATTGCAATTCATCCAGAATTCTATGCTGGAAACTTGTTTAATGATATCGCAATTGTGAAAATTGAGGGCCAGGTCGACTTCCGGCAAAAGTAAGTCGTGGTCATTGTATGAAAATTGTATAAATTGGAGAATTTTGTTGGTCATCATTACTATTTTCATAACAATGTATGTGATTTGTGGAAACCCTACAGCCCTCACATTTCTCCAGTTTGTCTCCCACCAAAAGGCTTCGACTACTCTGGACAGCGTTGTTATGTCACTGGCTGGGGCAAGGATGCCTTTGGAGAAGTTGGAAAATACCAAAATGTGTTGAAGGAAGTTGACCTTCCAGTTGTTAACAACTTTGAGTGCGAGACAGAAACTCAAGAGAACAAGACTTGGACCTGATTTTAGCCTACATCCAGGATTTCTGTGTGCCGGAGGAGAACCTGGCAGAGATGCATGCAAGGGTGACGGTGGTGGCCCTCTTGTTTGTGAAGTTGGCAACTCATGGCAAATTGCAGGAATTGTTTCTTGGGGTGTCGGATGTGGTCAACAAGATATTCCCGGGGTATGTAACACTTACTTTTCCATTCCTAGTCTTTTAGAAATTCCATCGATTTGAGTACTAATTGTGATGCCTCTCATTGCACAGGTCTATGTTAAGGTATCCCAGTACAACGACTGGATCCGAAAAACTATCGGATACTAAGCCAAGGAAAAACGAACTTGCCACTGATCTCTCAGTGTTTACAGTAATAATATTGAAAATGTAGCTGACACTTCAATTTCTCACGAACTATCCACAGCGATGCTGATAAGAGCTCTTGTCCAAAAATCTCTTCAAATACGTACCCTTCGTTTCATCGAATTTAAGTCTAATACTTGTTATACATACATTCCATGTTTACATTGTCGAATCGCACAACATTCCTGCTAATTTAAGTTATCTTTGTTGAACTTGTCGCATTATTGTATTTTTTATACATTTATTTTTATTTTTCTTAGTTTTGATCATACAATGACAAAACCTGTGGCCTGTACGCTCTTTCTGAGCCTAAATCCTAAATGGAAATAAAAAATGTTTCAAAATGAAAGAACGTCTTTTTTAACTTTTTGATCTTAGCTTCCATATCACACTAAATTCATGTTCGAATTAGAAGTTACACTCTCATCAGACGTGGTCATTTATCTGGATGCCAACTATTCTTTCGTGTTTTTCCAGCCGAGCTTTGTTCTTGGCAGGCTTTCCAGGAATTCTTCCGCTAGACAGACCGATAAATAACTAACAGTTGATTTGCACAATTTAAAAGCTCGTACACATTGCAGCATCTCCACCGCGGAATTGGAAGACGGAAGCTGACATTTTGCTTGCATTTTTCTGTTTTCTAGTTTTCGTGGATTGTAATTTTGGACTTCATTTCTAGGCTGATCACGTAAAAAACACGTAAGACGTTGGAAACTTAATGTCAAAGCGATTTTGGCATGGCATACTGCATACTGATTCCTGAGCCCCTCTGACTCCCATACAACACGTATTACCAGTAGAGTATAACTAAACTTGGTTCTCTAAGCGTATTACAATCATCTCTGTAAATATAAATATCATTTTGAGTGACATTTGGTTTGTTTAAAATCTTACTCTTTTAACGTGTGAGATTATTAATAGATGTCAAGATAAGTTCCGCCAAGTATACAACCCAACCTAACAGGAAAATTGTCTTTTTAACGAATGAGTAACGAGGAGGATTCATGGGTGCTTAAGTAGTTCATCATGAAGAGGCATATGTTTCTTACAATCTCGGAAAGGGATGGAGGATATCTTGTTGGATTGCAATGCAGCGAGCGTCAATCAGATTGTGTTCGAAATAAATTTGACAATCATGCCAATCTTCTGAACATATTTCCAGTGCAGGACTGACTTAACTGGCCTGGTGAGAGCCTACTTACTATCACAAGCTAGGTATTTTTCAATTTACTTGTGGGACCTTTTGCGCTAGTCCCTCCAAAAATTTCATTCGTCTTTATAAGCTTAAAGCTTTCGCTACTTTCGGTTTCAGTGCATTAAAATTAAATAAAATTAGAATGCCTGCCCGTCCGTAGTCCGAATGTCCGTCTGTAATCCTACCTACACAACAGACTGAATTACTGGATGTTTCCTAAGTCAAGACTCGCACATACCTTCAATCTTGAGTACATTTATCAAGTGTAAACGCTTGTCTCTGTTACCTAAGCTCAACCAAGGATTATAAAATGTGGTTAAAGCAAAGATCTTTTGCATTTGTTTTGTTCGAAAATGATTAAACTTTCGTCAATTTCAAGTTTAAACTTAAATTCACAATCAAAGCTAGGAAAAACCCTGCTCCTGTATCATAAAACTTTGAATGATGAGGGCATTTTCACCCTGCAGGAGAGGGAAAATGAGACATGAGCATGAAATTCTACAATCAAACTCACTTCACTACACATACATGTAATAGATCCGTGAACTAAACAAGATGAATCAAAAGCGTAAACAAAAGGTTCATAACAACAAAATTAACATCGGGTTTATATCTTCTTGGAAGATAAGCAATTGAGCAAAAATACTACTGTCAACTGTGAAAGAACAATTTTAAAACAAGCTTGAAGAAAGAAGCAGTTTTGCAGCCAATAGAAGCATACTTGATTTGCGATCGTGTTTGGAAATGATATGACCTCACGTAAATGAAATTGACACCATGAATGAGCCTTTCATCAGGCGACTGTACGTAAAAATCACACTCTAGCATAAATAACACTATTTGTGTACTATCAACGAGGCGGAAGAATATTTATCCGCTTCATTCAACAAGTAATAACATCAACATGAAAAAAAGAGATGCAAAAGAAGGAGTTCCAAAAAAAAATACCGAATCGGATCCAGTTGATGTCGGTTAAACTGGATGTCAATCACACTTTCAACCAGCTACTTATCAGTCACTGATGAGCCCATAGAACCGGTGACCAAAAGCTTCCACTACGGCGTTTTAAATACTGAAACAGAGTGAAAAGTGACTCTATCTCTTCCAGCAACAACAAATCACTAACAAATAGTGTGTACTTTATAGTGTCAACGGGTTATCTTCTAAATTGAACATTCAGTATCGACAGGAGAAAAGCATTAAATTGCATTTTAAATATTGATTAGAAAATCACATTCACTCTGCGCTGGTGAAGCAAACAAAACAAACAAACACTGTTGACTGCCAGCTCTTCTTATGGAGCGAAAATATTTTCTCAGCTGCTGCGCTTTATTTCCCGGCTACAAACAAAACAAACGTGCTGTCGGCAACTCGGTTCGAGTAAAACGCTGCAAACCGCACAGCGAGTTCGAGTTTAAAACATTCGCCAGTTCTTTAGCTCGAACGATTGACTAGGTGGCTTTTGGATGAAAAAAACGTGAATATGAAAAGTCACGGAAAAACACACGCTTTTAATAATTTCTTTTGTTTTACAAATCCGTTTTTTGTATAATTTTCACTCACAGTCACAAGTGTCAGGTTACAGTTTTTCAGTGTACATGAATATATCAAAAACAAAAAAAAATACAGTAATGATTTAAAGTATCAACTTATGTAGTTAGTTGAAGTTTTATCTTTGTTGGAAAATAGACGAACAGAAATTTTTGTTTTTTAGGTGTCTGCAGGTGACAAGTAGATTCTATTTTGGAAGAAATAAAGCTTAATATTCAGCGCGTTGATTAATTGATGATGGATGGTGGTTACTGATTACTACAAAATAGTAATCATCATTTTTAATCCAGAGTTCAACACACAATGTTTTCTTTAATAAAGTTATGCTCACAAGAACTACGTTATTTATGGGGATATATCATTTTTGATAGGCATTTTTAATAGAAACTTTTCAAATTTTTTAGAAGCTTTTCCATGATTCTAAGAGAATAGGTAAGAGGTAATTAATAGTCATCTAAAGTTTTACAACACGATAAGGATGTAAATAGGTATTTAGTTAGGTCTAGTAATACTCCAATTAATTTCATATAATATAAGCAAGAAACGCTGCTTTGATAATCATTGTCAGTCTAGCACATAACTCCAGGTCTACTGATTGCGTTACATTTTTTTCGTAATCTTTCCTCTGGAAAAGCAATTTTTTACAGACTTTGCGATGATTAAAGTTAACTATAGGCGTGTGTATGAGTATAACATGATTGAAGACGAAGTAAGGACAAAATGACATTCCTTCAAAAATTCCTAACAGACTAAAATATATTAACTAAACTAAATATAACATTCGCGATAAATGAATTCAATAAAACTGTACAGTTAAAAATCATTTGGTTAGGTAGACAAAAACAACATTATACTTGATTAACAAAAAATCATTTTCTAATATGAGGGCTTATCAATTATTGTTATAATAGTCAGTAGTCTTTTTCCTTTCAGTTTGATAGCTAAATATCAAAAACATAACTCCTCCCGGATTTTTTCGATAGGAAAACATTTTTTTACTTTCATCCTAACTAATTTAATATTCTCTTCTTTGTATGTAGCAATGGTTTTGCATTTTAGTTAGTGCGTTAAATTTTAACCATTATTTGGGTACCTTGTAGAATAGCTTTTTTGCGAATCACAGGCATATTTTAAGAAGAAGGCAAACAATTTACAGCTGCGATACAAAAAAAAACTCTTTTCAGGAATTGGCAATAAAAGTAGTAATGACACAACAAAGACATGTTTGTAGAAAATGATGACAAGGTGAAGGCGATAAAATAGTAATTAAGATCAATTTATTGCTTGTCTATAAAGACCAGCTTCATAAATCAGTGCTTTCTCCTGGCAAAGGTCGTACTTTTGGGGGCGGGGGCGGATGCGGTCGGGGAGGTCTGTAAGGCACTCTTGATGTAGGTGAGGTTGGCCCTCCTTGGTTAAACTGTAGTGACTGAGGTCCTCCTTAAACGCACGCAAAAAAAATTGCTTGAACTGATATATCAGCAAAAGTATGAGATAGAGAGAGAAGCTATTATGCAGGTGGTCATACCATTTTTACTTATTTCTCCCGTCTCCTCCTCTCCAACAGATTGACTAGGTTTGTTAGCATTTTGACTGTCACTCTCGCCTCCACTACTTCCGTCATTATGGTTGGAAGGAGTAGTGGCAGCTCCTCCACCTGGTTGTCCTCCAATAATACCTTTATTTTGTGACTGAGTACGTTTCGGGACATCTCTCGGCTTTGCCATTAGCGAAGGACGTTCTCGTGCAACTGGGGCGTGAGCACCATCCTTGTTCGGCGGTGGAGGACTACCACCACTACAATGGATTAAACTTGCTCTTGGTATAGGCACCGGTGGATTTGGAACAACGAATCCTATCGAGTCTGAACGAACGTTGTTGTTCTCCAATGCGGAGTTAGAGCCAGTCTCGAAATTTGGTTTGATTACTTCGTCCGATGATTCTTCCCCAGATTTATCTGTGCTAGATTTGCGGACTTCCTGCTCGAGAAGCTCAAATCCGATTGGTGCATCGCTTCCCCTTTTCCCCTGGTCCGTTTGCAACTTTGGCTCAGCATTGGTAGAATTGGCTGGCAAGCTTACCGGTGCAACTGGTGGTTGTGGGGGAGGAACGCTCGGAGAAACACTGTACACGCTTGGGGGTCTTGGGGCGCGCTGGTTTTTATACGAATTATCCGTTGTAAAATGTCTTGGAAGACTTGAAAATTGGTTCGCTGAGTTGGCAAATGTGTTACTGGAGCCAGATGAAGTGTCAATATTGTCTGTTGTATTATGGCGTGCAGGACTGCTATGCTCTCCCGATGATGGAGAACTTGCAGTTGGACTGTCCATGCTTGATGACCCTTTAAATGATGTTTTGTATTTCAGTGGGGATGGTTTTGGTGGTGGCTCATTTGGTTGCACAGGGACATTTGATAATCTAACTCTGGTATCGAACTGAGGTTGAGGGGGCTTTGGCGGGGGGACCATTAGCGGAGGTCGAGGTCCATTAGACTCTGGTCCCGCGCTTACTTTTCGACTGGCCAGTTGACTAGGACTAGGTGGAACAAACATTCCCTCCCTCTTCTCCTTCTCAAGATTTGGATGTATTCCAGTTCGTAGAGGGGATGTAGTTTCACCCAAAGGTTGACTGTATCTACTGTTTTTAAAGCTATTGGTTTTCGTTAATTGTGTAGGATGGTCTTTTTCTGCGGATGTATCTCTTTGCGGGGTGGGGCTGGTTTTATTTGGCTGAGTGGGAGGAACTGGAGCAGGCTTGTTCTTTCGCCGCAGAACGGGCTTTGGGCTACCATGAGGAGGACTCTGGTCATCTACGCTACTGTTTGACTGTGAGCGTTTGATGTTTGTAGGGTTGTCGGGGAGCTCATGAGACTCGTCAATTGTCGCAGGAGAACCTGATGACAAGCCGTTCATTCGTTCATGTTCCGATGGCTTCACACAGGTAACAAAGAAATCAACTTCTGCGATGTCAAAACAAAAAGAAAACCAGTAAATTATATGTCTGTGTTCAATGCTTCAAAACAATATTGATTGAAGGAATGAATGAGTTACCATCGGGGAAGAAGTAATCACAGTATGACACGAGCTGATCCAAGACTGAACTGTAATGATGAGTCATGGTCATATTCAAGCCCATTGGATTGTTGTCACCCGTAATGTCCTCTGCTTTAATTTTGGACCACAACAAGTTGGGCCCTATCACGATTGCAATGTTTGCTGGACTCATTTTGTTGACATCTTGATGCTTGCACAACTCCTTGAGAAATTTGACCAGATATGCGAGATTGTCCTGGTTGTGCTTTGGTAACTTTTGCACAACACTCCACAACGCTTTCAGCTTCTCTTGTCCCTCTGTGATTCTGATGGCATTCATCCAATCATCGTAAAGCTCTTCTGTCAGCAGAGGCACAGGTAGCTCTCGTAAATAGCATTTGAATGCGTTTGCCATCACATGAGGATCCCCAAACTCTGTGAGCAGTCCTTCCAAGTCTAAAATCCCTGCGTCAAAAGCAGATTTTAACTTTTTCACTTTGGACGTGCTTCCAGCAATTCTGAATAGGCCCTCCTCCTCCAGACCTGTTTCCAGCAGGCCGCAAATGCACAGCTCTATCGGATATGCAATTTTTCTCTTGGTAGTATTCAAATGGTCGGTTAAATCTACCCCGTAAACTGGTTTGTGAATTGATTGTGATATGGCCGTGTCCACGTTGGGGATCAGTTCATTTAAAATATCAAATATGGACTTGTGATATTCTCTTTGAAAATTTAAAAGGGTTACAACGAGTCCGGCGATTTCTGACTCGCGTGCTAATAAGGCATACATTTCGGCTGCTAAAGTATCCTGCGCACACACAAAAAAATATAAATGGTTAAAGTTTGCCATGATCATGAATGTCGTCATAAATTCCAAGAATATTTTGTATGGTTTTCTTGTGAATGCCTAATTACCCGACACTGCTCAACTTTTTGTTGCGACTCTTCCCATTCATCTTTAATATTATCTATTTTCCCTGGAGCTCCGCCTGCTTGTGAGTGACGACTGACTTGCTGCAGTTTCGCTTTCGCAGTATCCATTGTCTCTGTCAGTTTGCTCAGATTTCGCTTCAGCTTGTAAATGTTTGGAAGGTCATGATCCAGTATCGTTTGTAGTGGCTTCAAAACACATTCCTCGATTTTGATCTCAAACTCGACGACGGCTTGACCAAGCTTCATCTCAATTTGTCCGCCTTCCCCGAGAACTTCCCTGTTGTCATAATTTGCAAAATATTTGTATTACTCTTTCGACTGATGCTAAAATGCATTGTGGGCTTTGTTATAATATTTAAGCAAACACAGAGAATAATGTCTCCGTGTTGCCAGAACATGTTTGCTGGTGTCATCATTTCATTATCACGATTCAAGTTGAGCTAGCTCTCTTGCATAAAAACGCTACCAATTTCAACTCATCATAATATATTAATTATCATTCATTACGCACCATGTGTCCGACCACTTACAGAACCATGTCTCACTTGTCGCTCTCGTCTGAAAAATGAATCCTCTCGTAAAATGTGATGACTTTCAGGAGTGCATACTAATCTAATCTTTTATATCTCCTGATACTGGTTTTTCGTCAAGCATCTTCTTTTGTTTCAAACTTAGATACTATTTTGTTGAATTACCTACTCAGCAATTCCACTATCACGGATATCTCTATACTTTTTACTTTGTGGGCCATCCCAATTTTTAAACAAATGTGATCAGATCTACAAAGAATGATTGGTCACACTTGCAAAAATGCAAACAAATTTTGCAGTCCTACACCGACTAGTCTGATTAATTATCTCAAAAACAATTTCAAGATTCGCCTCATTCGACTATCTGCAGCATTCAAGAGGACCAAATCCGAAATTATGTATTGTACTTTATTATTACGACAAGCGGATATTGAATATCTGTCTTCAAAAGTAAATTTTGCCCCATTTTCCGGTGCTTATATAATGTATACTTCGGAAACGCTTTTTTTGTTTAAATGTCATAGACATGACCTGTGATTAAATATACTTACCCTAGAACAGAGTTGTCTCCTAATTGCTTTCCACTGGTGACCATAGCGGAACCCAGCCCAAACTCTGGAACCTTTCTCTGTAAATCAAATCATTGGGAAAATTACATTCATTAGCATGTATGGTACATCCTCGAGGCTATGTGCAAACAAAGTGTAGGTGGAAGATTGAAAACTAACAGTGAAGTAACATGCATGACCGCATAAAGTGATCTTTTGTGTGTACAAATCGTGCATCATATTTTACTCTATAAAAGGAAAACACTCGGGTTAATGCCTTTTAAAATGAAAAGGGTAAACAAAATTGCGTTAAAACATAAAAAAAGCAAATAGACAAAATACGTACACACAGACGATATAAAAAAGGCATGACAGGTGGTTGGCAGGAAATGAATTGGAAAGGGAGGCGAGGTTTTAAACAGCAGCAAGCATAATTCGCCACGACTCTGTTGAAAAAAACAAGGGAGCCAGCAGGAGTACAAATGTAAGAACGTAAGGGCAAGACACACACAGCCAGAAAAAAACAAATGTTATAGGATGACAGGAGGAGGCTTGATACTCTAGATAGATCAAAGAGAAAGCCACTACTACACACAGACAAAATGTGAACACAGGAAAGAGAACGAAACAAAAATGGCATTAGAATATAATTGACACGGCAGGATATTATTATTTCGTTACGAACACAATGTGTACGAGTGCACACACACAAACAAGCTTCGAAAATTCTATGGTTTGGTGAATGTAAGAAAGCATTAACAAAACTCACGATTCTCTTATCAATGGAGACTCCATCCTTCCCTTGGCCCTGTAGACAGGCTTGCACCTTCTTTGCAGTAGCCTCGCATGTAAGTTTAATCTGGTCAATTCGTTTTTCAGCCTCTTGCAAGCCTTCCGAAAGCACTTCCGTTCGGTCAGGCCTAAGGGAAATCATAGAACCATTAGCGTAGGAATGGCTTCAAAACATGTTGAATGAAACGGCAAAAGATATGGCCAGGATGTAATAAAAAATATGGGCGATTAAATTGAAGCAGACGGACTGTCTCAAGACAAGGCAGGTGTATTTTGTATTTATAAACGACTGTGATGCATACCGACCGACCCACTATCCAGTGGTGATACTTCGTACACATTTCAAGATTCAATTTGCCTTTGGGAACCGGGTGTGTTATGTGAAAGCTTACCGAACGAACGCTTTGTCCGCAAACTGCTTTATCCTCCGCATTTTCTCGGTGTTTTCTTGGTATCAATCAAGATAAAAACTTGCGTGCAAACTGCAACTTAAATCCGTTTTTGCGGCTTATCCTCTTAGCTGGTTGAATATGTTGATGGATTTCCAATGGTCATTTGCAACGATGAAAATAAAAGATACGGATATATAACGACACTACACAGGAGAGTTTGATATTTTACGATGATATGTCATTCCATGGTTGTTGATGACCTTCACTGACTTTCCCCATTGTGTATCCTGCTCAACAAGATCGAAGTTATACAGTTCATCTTCTTTTTTTCTAAAGTAATTGATTTCACTAAACACTAAGTTCACAATGGGTCTACTTTACCATTAAATCACTAAAGACTCGTTAATAACTACTACAAAACACTAGACATTTTCATGGGGCTGAAATCAACAAAATGCTGATATTGAGTCATTCCTATATATAAATCCAGGAGGTACATGACCAGGTGTCTTTGTTGACGCAATCAGGTAGCCTCAAAGAGGAAATCTCGTCATGTCGATCTGGTTCAGAGTTCAGAGCGCTTCCTCAAGATGTGTTGGTAGCTTGGCAGCGTATTCAGCCGACTCTTGCATCTGGTACATCGATGAGGATTTCGTCCATGACTCACGTGGGACCACAATGAACAAGGTTGGGCGCACTTTAAACTCTCCATTTCAGCGACCAAAGAGTTGTGCGCTGTATTCGAGTACACATTTTTGCACAGAATGTTTTACAAGAATCGACGACAAAAGTATCAGATTTTTTTTATGAGAGAGTTTACAGTCTTTCAATCAAAAGAAAACAGATTCCCTAAAGATCACTTCAGATTCTGCTGAAAACTGACACTTTCTCTCGTTATCAAGACACATGACAAACTTTTTCGTAAAAATGACAGATAAGGGTCATGATATTTAGGGTGGTGAAAAAACTTGTAATTTGTTTGCTCCTCTTTCGGTGACCGTGACATATATAATCCTAAAGGCTGACATTTAGCATGGCACTGTAGATCGTCGAGTTTTGGACGGAATTTCGCGTTGGATAAGTTGTGGAAATAAATCCGTACTCAATGCACTGACGTTGAACGATAAACCACCTAGAGTATTAACACAAATAAGCATTTAGAGACACAATTGACAATATATTTAAAAAATTATCAGAACTTATGATTTTAACACTGACTGACTCTGATACATATTTTGTCACTTTTTCCTCGTACGACAACCGAACTCAAAACAAGTTCATGGCTGATATATGATAGGTATATGCATGTACCTCCTACAAAAATTCGCTGTACGTATGAAACTATGTCGTTTCTTGCCTGTCTAGCTTAATTTCTGACGTATTTAGATGAGTTGTGAATTGAAGACGTGTGAATTGTGAACCTTGAAATATTGGAAATGCCATAATTTGCATAACGCAGTATTGGTTCACGGAAAATAACGATATGCAAACAATGAAAGAATGAATTTCGATTTCATAATGAAACTGTCAACCGAACCCAGCTGTCAACAGGAAATAATTGAATAAGCGAGCATAACGATATCGTTAGGATTCAAAATATCACGAAAGTGGTTGTGAAAAAGCGTAATATTTTTGCATAGCAAAAGGTCAGTTTTGACTGGAGTTACCTATCTCCGGCAAAACTTTCTCAATGACAAACACTCTAGTCCCATACTAGACACATAATTTGATTAGCTTAAAACGATACACAATCGGAAGGATTCAAAATATCACGAAAGTGGTTGTGAAAAAGCGTAATATTTTTGTATAGCAAAAGGTCAGTTTTGACTGGAGTTACCTATCTCCGGCAAAACTTTCTCAATGACAAACACTCTAGTCCCATACTAGACACATAATTTGATTAGCTTAAAAAGATACACAATCGGCAATTATTACTCAGCACCTGTCACATATTTTGTTAATATTGGTTGCAAATGCTCCAGCGGTAGAATTTGTAAGCTCATTATTATGAATACTCCATTACTCCACTTACTTATGCCAATTTTCGAGGCAAGGTTTGTGACTATACCATTGAGAACACACCTGAACAATCTTCTTATAACTGCTGGGAAAAAGTATGTCAGAATTCTGTGAATTCACGCACCAGTTCCTACTCAACTCATCACATCAAGTCCAAGTCACGAGCAGACTGAAACTGAGCGATGATAACTCATATCCGCTTTCCAGCGAATACAATATTTTCATACATGAACTTTATATATTTTTTCTTGGCAAACAAACTATCTGTTCATCCCAAAAGAGTTTTATCTCAGCTTCAAGGTAGGATTTTTGCACGGAGCCAGATATTTTTACAACAATACGATTTGCGTACTTGGACTGTACCATAAATTGATTGAAAATCGTCATCAGAAGACTATCGTCTTGGTCGATTGCTTTGTCCTTAATGTGAATTGCATATTGTATGTACAACGGCACTACACGTTTCACACACTAAGAGAAGAAGAATAAAAATGATGAATCAACAACTACTAGTTTTGTACAAATATTCACAATTTTCATACTCTGCAAGATAATAAAGTAATAATGCGCTTTTTCTGTGTGGAACTCGCTCTCTAATCGTGTGTTTACATGGATCGTCCTTCCTAATTTTTAAGTTTTTTTTAGTTTAAAGCACTCTGTACGCAAGCTGACACCGCACCATAAATAATGTTTCTATACTGCAGAGAATAATACAACGAGTATATTTTCGTTGCTGACGATGCCGAACATTCGATGATGATAACACCCATAAGTAAATCTGCATTTTTAAAGCATGTACTCGTCAATGAAGATGATTCATCCAGCCACATGAAGGCGAGCCAATGAGCAACATTATCATCAACTTAAGAGTTTTATAGCGAAAAAACCTACGTTATGATGTTGTAAATAGATGCACCGTGACTGAGCACAGAAGGAATAAAAACTTCTTCTAGTTTACACACTAAAGACTGGTTTAAAAGCAGTAATCAATGCGTTGTTTTTTAAACTTGTACTAGGTACCTGCCAAAAGGTAATATCTCTCTCATACACACTCCACACGGATAGAGCACGGCATATAGCGATGCTAATTGCATTACGTCATTTTGTATCACTCGCACTATTCGTCTTCATTGATTGTATTTGATTTGTTTTTTTTTTCTTCACAATGCCAGTAACTGTGAACTGACACTTTTTATATCGAGAATCTTTGAATGTCGATCTAATGTCTTGAACGTGATGATTACAATTTGCGAGGAAATCAGAATAGAAAAAAAGCTCTGCATGTGGGTACCTAACTTGACTTGAGACACAGATTTTGAGAAGTCACACTTGTTGTTGGGGCAAAAGCCAGATTTTCTCTGACAAAAGATGCTTGTCTCTTTGCTCAAGGCAAGTATTAGGTTAGAGTAATATGCGTTTACTAAAAAAACCCGACTTAATTACAATGTTCGCAACAACGTTACGAATCTGGGCTATGGTTGAAAAGAAGCAGATGTTTTGCAGCTGCATGAAAACGATGCGGTGCAAACAAAAAATCAAAATGTAAAATAAATTGAGACAATTAGAATGAATTGTACATCTATCTTTGAAGTGTTAGAACCTAGAGCCTCTTAATAACGTTGTTTCTTTTAATAAAGTTTGCAACATTTCTTACACAGTCACTTCTTGCTTCACCAACAACGTCGACTCAGAGAATCACAAGTGCAACCTTTATCGTTTTATGTTCAAGGCTCCATATAACACGAAATCCTGAACACGGTAGATGTCCTACGAGAAAAAAATTATATGATTCCATACACAAGTGCATAACATGAGATGAATTCAACGTTTTATATTGTTGGGGCTTTCAAACAGTGTGCGTTTTTATGTTTTTGCCATCAAAATTGTACCGCACTGCAGCTGGCGTGACATATAAAAAAAATTGACTGAATGTAAATATAGGCTTTAGTCTTGTCTAAAACTATCACGACTTTGGAAAGTGAATCGGACATCAAAATTAGGATTTGATAAATGAAGCTTAGTCTAAGGCGTGCATCATGATGAGAAACGCTCATACTCTTGTTTTGCTCTGCACACTTTAAACGGAGAGGTTACTACGTACATGATTTATATACGATGAAGGAAATACATTATTGTCTGGCAGCTTAATTGATAAAATTACACGAAAGGAAATTCCTCTGATTCTTCAGAAGGATTGCCATGCAAGAGCACCTAAAAATACAGAATAGCAATGTCCTTTCGCCTCTCTACCTATCTAGATTTTTGAATTTTGATTTTTCGAGGCGTCTAAAGCAAAATATCACAGACTTATCAAGAAGCATAGGATTGCCACAACTTTCAATACACCAGAACTTTCTTTGTGTCTCTCAAGTAAGAAGCTCTAGTGCTAACGTTTAAACATTTTTTCCTGGAATGCATGAATCCACATGTTAAAGATTATGATAATTATGATACGTAATATTGCTCTAATCCTAGTCAGTCAAAAGGGGAAAAATCTTGGTTTGCTTACAATACAATTTAAGTACAGGTTTTCAGGTGAAAACTAGTGCGATTAGGTTGGTATTAAGTTGCAGAGTGTTATTCTTGCTTACTTGATTGGCGAAGAAGGTATTAAGCGAAAACGATTCTGTTGGGTTTTTTGCTTGTAAAAACAAAACTTTTAAATTGTCGTTAAATCACAGTACTCCACCGATATATCCAGAAAGAGACTGGAGAGCGAGCAGTTACACAACCACTAAGAGAGTAAAATCTCGTTGGTGTTGGTTGTTGTGATTCACGATTCAAACTGGCATTTGCGCTGGCATTCAGTAGGAAATTGAGCTGAGCAAGTTGTGACAAGCATGGAATCTAAAAAAAAATGGAATGTTGAGTAAGTGAGAATACTTTTACTCTCCATGCCATACAGTGTAACTAAAACTGAGTCAAGTGCTTAGACAGCAGCAGGAGAGAATCAGCTCTCGTTTATCGTCATAATCCGTATTAGACAACTACGCGGTGATGGGTGTATGTATTATGGATTAATACGTCTGTCATTAACTTCTGTCCAATAAAAGAAAGCTCATCAGATGCAGTAAAATGTTTCCTTGCATAATAAACTGCACTTTAACTGCACAATTGTAAATTAAGGATTTAGCCCAATGCTTATTATTTTAACCAACACAAAAGGTGTCCCAGTATTGAGATTGATATGGATATTTCATTCCATTCCATATGGATATTCTAGTTAGCCTATTTTTAACAACAACTGAAACAAGACTAAACGAGAAATACTCAACGCGTACGAAGATTTCCTAAACAATTTCGTTGGTGCAGTCATGCATTTTTTTTTGTAACGGTAGGTTATAGAATCATGCGAGTTAAACACATTTCAACAAATTGGTTCATGGTGTGCAGTAGAATTGTAAAAAATACCCAATGATGTTTATCAGTTGAATGGAATCCATCAGCATACATAACCGCTCATTACTTTCAATTTGTTGTAAATCCATATTCCACGTAGATGACATAACATTTCATTTTGTCAACACTGGTGTTACATTATCAACAAAACATCGGTTTGTAACATTGCTTATTCATTTGCCGAAGCCTCATATACACTTTTAACATGCCCAACTATAATTAACTCCGAAAGATAAGCCTGACTCATTTTTGAGCGAACACTCGCTGACCCGTCTATATTCCGAGTGCAGAACAGTTTTAAGACAATTTTTTTAAGACATGTATTTTTGTCGAAACAATGATAAAAACTTAAGAAGATTACATTTTCAAACGATAATATTTCTCCGAACCCTCGTTAGGGATGCTTGTCAAGCATTGCCAGACCCAATTGACATGTGATAGGTTAGTCTAGTATAGGTATAGAATCGCTCTCGAATATTGGAGTGTATTTGATAATTTGTGGAAATTTGATAGATTTGATGAAACCAAAAATAATCGAGTTAAGACTACCATACCAGTGTGATTAAGCACAAACGCTCAAACGAATTTCAAGTTATTCCTAAATACTTCTATCATTACACATTATCTATCACGATTCTCAATAAATTATACTCACCTACACAATTGGCTTGACGTAAAGTTTTGGTCTTCAAAGTTTACATGGATTATGCGCAAAATTCTTAATTTCCGAGAAAAATATTGAAGATACACTTATCACAGGCACTTAACACATTTACGTTATTGTAATGATAATTGAAGACGGATCTTGTCACTCGCTATGCTTGGAATGTGTGAGGAAAGGTCGCCCTTATTGGCTTGATTCATCCGCTTAGTCACGTAACCCAAAATGTTGTCTGTCTGTAGTAACGTAAAGAAAGTAAGTAAAACAAAACGATTAAAGTAAATCTTATAAACATTTAATAGAAATGCACCGTTTTACTTACTGCCGATTATTTGTGATGTTAGGAAGTCCACATCCACATTCTTAGCGACTCCTCTAGTGGATAAGCTGCAAGAAAATTACAACAACAACAATATTTTAGAGGAGATTTAGGGAACCAAATACACTTGGGAATCACCCGCTAGAATGATTAGACCTTACTTCCACCTAATCGAAGTGAAGTACAATTACCCTTGTGTTAGCTGTAAACAAATCTACTCATATACATACGTATATGCAAGTCGACAGTCTTGACATAATTATTAGTCCATGGATTAGTAGTTTTTTTGTGCATTTTAAAATGACATTGCCTAAGCTCAAAGAAGAACTAGGAAAGACAAATCTTTCGGAAGGGACTATTGACAGCCGGAAGATGTTG
>VICI01001421.1:0-22730 GCA_019593645.1 Akabosia matsudoensis
TGCAATTTTTTTAAAAATCAGGGATCGTAATAACTGATATGTTTTATCGTTTTACTAAGGCATTGTCCAGACATTCTGGATTATACAGCTTTCTTTCTCCGTATTTTTTATACAACTTTAAATTACCCAAGTAGTAAAAATTCAAGTGAAAAAATTCCATTTCTAGTGGATCGCAGCCGTTTAGTCAGCTTACGAAATACGACAAAAAACTGATGCATGATTCTCTTTCGGCAGCTTTGTAGTTTTCAAAATGAAACTTTTCTTAACTTTTTACCTGTCACGTATAAGTATCATAAAAAGAGGACGACGAACGTTTTATTCCTCGTGCAGTTAAACAAGAGTTACAGTTCTGTCTCAAGTGCTAATACTTTCCCTCTACAAAACCTTAGGCCTGTTTGCAATATTTTTTATGATTGCTCATTTTGGCATTACTCCAGAAAAAAAATACTCACGGATATTTTGTTTCCATTTTAGCTTGAAACTTGTTTGATGCAGTGTATACTTTTATTTCCTCACACTCTAGCTTTCTCTGTTCGGTTTGTGTCAGAAATGTGTGTTCTTTTAATGAAGGCATTTCCCAGGAATGTTTGGTTCGATGCAAGGGTAAATAGAGGCACGGCATTTCAAAACAAAGACTTATCGTGCGGGTATAGTAATACATTCACGTAAGCTTATAACGATCTTTCTGTTCTCGTATAATTCAAGTTCACTTCTGTGTGACTAATCCTCACAAATGAAAGTGTGAGACATTTCAACGTGAATTTTATCAATGGGAAGGCTACATTATGGTTTGGTTTGTTGTATAAGCATTACTTATTGTAAAAGCAGCCGAAACTAACTTTTTTACACCATCATACCTAATTCCATGACCCGATGAGTTGAGGTGAAACTTTTTTATTACGCTTCTACCGATTTAAACTCTACTGACAGACGTGTTTTAGCCTATCTTCAGCTTTTAATTGAATGTCTGATAATGAAACTATTTAAGATAGTTCACACTGGGTATTTTATTCCGATTCGACTACACTCTCTCTTGGAAAGTTTGCAATGTTGTTCTTTTTTTAACTACTATTCTGGTGTTTCTTAAATGATACGTCTCCAGAAAAAACCCTGCACCATATGACGTGTTTGTTTAATTAAACACTTTTCGCAATTTCCTTTCTGCGTCAGGTATATTTTTCTTTAGTTGGATGGTTCAATCCAGACGTGTGCGTCGTATTTTTCTGCAAATACCGTCAAGGTTATATGGTAGATTTTAAATTAAAGAAAAGAGGAGATATAATGAAGAAACATGAGCCTTCTCTTGGAATGTTGTTGTATGTGCTCATGAAAGAACTTTTATTAGGAATACGAGGTAAAACACAATCCTCGCAACGATATCAAAATGCTGAAAAACTTTTCTTTTTCATTAGTTGTCCTGTTCCTTGCAAAAATATAATTGCCATCGGATAGCTGTTACGATACACGTTGCGTTGCCCGCGGTTGATTTTTTTTGTTTCTTTACTTTTAGATAAAACAGGAATGAGATCACGTTCGTGTGCAACTACCATTGATCATCTTTCTCTTTAGAATAAAAAGCTTGTCTCAATAAAGGACGATAAAGAATGAAAAAACAAATATTTCGACATTTATACGCACGTCGTAGCACATTTAAGAAGTTTATATGCGGACCGGTATAGTAAACGGTTCAATACATCGAAGCATGTCACGACTGTGTTGCTTGCATGAAATATGACCTATAAAGAATGACTGATTTGACATAATATTATGTAGGTACTAAATGCATATTGCTACTTTCACTTGCTGTACAGTTCCCAAAACTACCGTCACGAAACCCAGCTCAAGGATGCATGCAAGCAAATTAATGTTGATACAAAAAAGTAGAGCGGTTTGTGACGTGCCTTGTGACAAATTAATGGGAGAATTTACCAAAAACGTATTCAGTTAACTTACCAATGAAGCAAACACTCCCAACGTGACGAGAACAGAAATGCCAGCCACAAAATAGATCTCGTTGCTTTCCCACAACGGCATATCACTTTCTTCCAAAAACTCAGCTACATTAATGTTTTCTTTGGTACATTTGATAGCACCCTTAAAACCAGATTTCTTTGTTTTTTGGCTTAATCATGGCAAAGATGCTTCAGTGATTTGGTAGTTTTCACTACCTCAGATGTTTCCTCAAACTTTGCCGATGTCAAACTAAATGTGTCGAAACAGGATACGTAGTTTGAAAGATTTTTGAAGGAGTTGCAATTTTAGCGTGAAGATACAGACATGACGTAGATAATGGGAGCTTTTGAATTGAAAGGATCCCACGTGTTTACTTTCGGTAAAACTTTTTTCTGATCACGACAAAAAGTATGTTCGTTTATCACACTGGTAGGTAAACACTTTGCTCATGTTGTCAATGAACATTTGTAATATTGTACGCAGACAACCCAAACAGTTTTGCAAGAACCACCTACATTATGTCTTTGATAAAGGCGGACAAGTTACTTTCTCGTGCCACACGAGTTCGGTGGCTGTGAAGGAACTGGAAATGGTGTGCACTTTCTCTCGCTTTTCTTTATAGTTAAACACAGCAGTAGAAGCCATAAGCATTTCTTCTCCTCCTTTGCTCTTGCTTTTTAGCAAGTCATGTAGCATGCACTTCTAGATGCTTTAGCTCTACTTTAACGAACATCACAGTTGAGGCATCTACTCATGAGGAATACCGGGTGGCGTTCTGAAGGAAACTAAGCATGTGTGTTCCTATTTTTTCATGTCCATATAAAAATTGTATAACTCATATAATCCAATATACGTGCGTACTAAGGAAAACGAGGTAACAAACAGGGAGACTTGATGGGTCCAACAACTTTTTATTCTGCGAGAGCAACATTGCGACCATTAGTTCCATCTTCTACTTCCTCCTTTTTCCCAGTAGTTTTTATTAGTATATGGACTCTGGTTATGTGCACTCCTGCTGAAGAATATAAAGTCCACTTTTTACTATCTAAAGCCTACTGGATTGACGAGAAAGTATGAAGCAGGAAGAAGGCAAAGTACGAGCGTAATAAATGATCGTGCCGTATTCGCGTGGAAGGGAAATAAAAATATGGTACGTAGACATGACACTTATTTATTCTTGCGCATAAACTGTTTCTCAATGCGTTGACTTTTTCATTAGGTCCATGATTCTGGGCAAGAATAAAGGAAAGTTACATGAGTCCAAATATTATCAAAAAATCTGAGAATGGGGCTAGGCCAAAAGAACAGTAGAATAACAGCTATTATCATCGGGGGAAGTAACGGACAAGAGATTTCAGTTGTAACCTTTCGTCAACGTCGAGCCAGCAGATTAACGTTTATTCTCATGTTCTTTATCTTACTTCCTACTTTCTAATTGATAGACGTATGAAATGATCCAGAATGAGAAAAAGGCTGAAGAGGATTTGGTCAATGAAATCGGAAAGGGAAACATGTTTGTTTGCTTGAGTGGGAGGATTGTAAGCAAACACAGATTTTTCATTCTCAACACAGCGTTATTGAATGTAATAATAAAATATTAAAGCTAGCATGCAAATGACGATAAAGAAAACTAAAGCTTCGCGAAGTTTCCAGTAGTATGCTCTGTTTGTTTTTCAGATTTTACTTCATATTACAGAATTGAGTTAGCAAAGAAAGCAAACAGTTGAAACATGATAAGCTAGAAAACATCTTTAATAATTTAAATCGAAAGCAAGCTGGAAACTTTGCCACAAACGAAAGATTGTACCGCATGTGGGTAGATAGCTTAACGACTGGGAGCAAACTAGCACAGATATGGGTAAACTAGTAAACTCACAAGAGATCTCGAACTATATGAATCGTAAGGAAGGTTTGAAAAATTTAAGAATTCCATACGACAGTTACAAGTTGTAGGAATATGTAATCTGGGTAGAAGCTGTCAGATGTAAAATTCACTAGAAGCTGGCACTTGTGGAGATAGCAACTTAGACCCAAGATTTTTCTGGCTGATTAATATGTGCAACGAACAGTCTGAAAGGACCGGATGCTTGTTTAAGATACAAGGATTCGTTTTGTTGATTTAAAGCTTATACACGGATTCTGTTTTACACCCTCGACATTTCACTGTTCATCGTAGAAAGCCAGGTTCATCTTTAGGTTTGCTAAATCAGAGGTTGAGCACCATTTTATCGCCAGCTTTCACATTTGTCACTCTGTCTTTATCTAGTATCGGTTTCAACAGCCGTTTATCTGGAAAAACAACTTTTGACCTTTCCAAGAAGTTCTTCTCATTTCCTTGAATTGCTACTTAAAAGCTCTTACAGGAACAACAAATTGACGCCTGTTTTGCCAACATACTTTTGTTATTTAAAAAGCCCCAGATTTTAGCTGTGCTAATACAAGACGGGAATTTTATGAATACTTAGTTTAAGCTTTAGAACCACTTAATGACAGCTCTTTTTAACTTCTTTTCAAAAAGTTTTCGATCAGATCCTTCAATTATTTTCATCAAATAGGTTGAAAGCTTTTACTGGAGTGAAAGCGTAAATGATCATTCTGGCTTTTTATATTATACCTGTTTTCAAAAGGTCTTCAGATAGATGGGAACATACGCATTCCAGGCTGTCGATTTTTTCTTCTCTTGTCAACAATATTAGGTTTTCTTTTGACTGTAAGTTTTTTCACAGCCACTACTGCGATATAGCCTGAAACGTACTTTATGTGTAGTGTGTTTACTGAAGCTTTCACACTACGTACATTTTCTGCAACAGAAATTGGAAGGGCGAGAGAAAGCTCCTCATTGTGTGCGCTCATGCTACAACTTTTAAACTATGTAAGTTGTTTTTCCACTCAGATCACCGTCTTAACTTTCCTCCTTTTTTCATGGACTACGAGGACATTTTTTGCTTTCTCTGGAACATTTAACATGCCTTCGGAAACTCATCTGGAATAGAAATTGCCTTTCATGATGAGGAAATAAAAAGGCACAGAATTTTTCTCGAAAACGTGTGCAACGCAACATAAAAGTTCGATGTGTAGGATGCCTCCGTTTGGTGTTCAGCAATGCAATTCAAAACCATGCCCCCATTTCAGACAAAACATGTAACACTGAATATAAACGATGTAAAGAAGCAAAACGTCATGATTATGTATTGCTTTATCATGAATGTTGTACAAACGCAACAATAAAATGTGATCCAAGGATGGGATGGAAAATACATATGGTCTTGCTGTTTTACAGCCGATGTGTGATGTGATGTGCCGTCGGAAATAAAGCCTCTTCTATACTAAGTACTTATGGGAATAAGGAATTCTCATTTACGTATTCTGTGGGTAGATACTTTTAATCCAGCTATATATTAAAAACTACATTCATCTATGTTCTTTAGCCCTTATTCTGGATTTAATCTGGCATATATATGCGACTTAGAGTCCTATGTAAGTTAGTGGGCTTTTACCTTGAAATCCTGTGCACATTAATCCATGAATTTTCAATTTCAAAAACTCGGTTTATATATCCACCGACGATACTTGAGTAATCTCTCAGCATTTACTACACAAGGGATATCTCAGGATTATTATATACAAAGGTGTACTTTACAACAACCTTTTGAACTTGGTTAATATGCTTTCTTTCTTCCATCCTTCACACCTTTAGGCTTTTCTTTTGTCTTGCCATCTTAATAGTTCTTTTTATTAGTCCCTAACCTTCCAAGCAAAGTTAATTAGGCAGATGCAGTCCATCTTCAGGGCTTTGACTCAGTATTAAACAGATTTTGTAATAAAAATATCGCTGGAACATTTTAATGATACGGACATACATAAAAGAACTTACAGGAACTAAACCTATAAAAACCTGTGGACATGTAAGGTAAGTGTTTAATCGCATAAAGACAACATTTTTATTCCAAGAATTTTCAAAAGTTAAGAACACATGGTATTACAGTTTATTGTTCTGCAGAATGTGATTCTACAATTGAAACTTGCTGGCTCAGTTAGAGCATATATTGAGCCCAACCAAAATCTTTTAGAATTCCAAGATACTCTAAACAAGGTGAATGGTGTGGAGGTGGCATAGGAAGAGATGAAAGGAAACACACTATGGCAACAACATCATATTGTCCACATAAAAAACCACAATTGATCCTTGGGAAGAAGTGTGAAAATCGACTTCTTGTTTTCCGCAGATGGTGCCATATATACTACATATATATGCTTATATATGCCATACATGCAGCCGTAAACAAACAAGCATTTTCTGTTGTTGTGAAAGTTTTAGCACAATATCGTTGAAAAGCGTACACACACACATAGGTAATTCAAAACATCTAGGAAAGTAACAAACATGGCACAATGACGCTCTAATCTCATTATTTTCCCCTTGATTGATAATGTAACGTAATATTCTTTGCCTCAATTTAAAGAATGCCGGTAAGCCTTGTAGCTTCAAAAATTATAAGTTTATATTGCAGATCCTTTTACCATCCCCAAAAGTCCTGGCACAGCCAAAAGTACTACCTCAACGTTTCCTACTTTGACAATATTTGGCTCTATTCGGAAATGTGTCTTCTGGAACAAATAATTTCGACATCAAATACACAGAGAATTTCATTCTCATAAACATAATATTATCTGTGGTTTATTTATTATGAAGCTGAACCATTTTTGCTTCCTTCCTTATTACAGCTTTTATTTATTTATTTAACTTTTTTTATTCACCTCTGAAATGATTGCCGTAAATGCATCATCATCGCCGTTCATTGAAGCTAAATGATTCTTATGGTCTGCAGTCAGCATCGTGTACGTCTACGTGATAAATTGGAGGAAACAGAAACTCATCGAGACATCAATACTACCTACTTTCGAATCATTCAAAGATACAACGGTTAGTATTAAAATTGTGAAAAACTTAACTAGGTAACACCAAATAGAGAAAAATAGCAACATCTGCCCGCAATTTATTATTTAGCATAATGTTCAGAGGGAGCACTGAGATGAATAAAGAAAATATCTTCCGCTCTCGAACTGTTATATGTATACAAGCATGTAAACTTTTTTGCAGTTTTAGTAACTTTTACCAGGCTCGGCGGATGCAATTTTCTCAGAAGTGGTTTGCTATTTTTTGGCCCAATGCGTGTGGAGAAAATTTCACGAGAAAGAAGACACTTTCTAATTTCAAAAAACCTAAAATGAGATAAGGCGCAAGATGAAGTGAAGGGCAACTCCAGGTAGGATTTACATTATCCTCAAAAATCATCCTCGGAAACATCATATCATGATCTATTCAAAGATAAGAAATATATGCTGTGTGTAGTAAACATTCTTCTTGGAAAGAACACGTCTTCTTTCACTTCTAAAAGTTATTTTCCTTTCACCCATTTCGGTACACCCAGGTGGACCAATGCTGGAGTCCTCTTCTGTAGACTATCCACAGCCATCAGGCTGATAAAAAACGGTCACGGAACTATTGACGACACAACATATTTATTATTTATTTATGTACTCATTACTGTAAGGAACTATGATGCCTGTGGGTAAAATATTACAGTTTGGGTGTCAAAAAACCAGCCAATCAAAATGCTGGGTGTCATAGTAATAACATTTGACTCAGCGCCCGTGACTCACGGTTGTATTACTCCATAGAAATTGTCACCTTGACAGACTCGTAATTTTGTTTAGAGGGATATATTTTGCAAAACAATGACCTAATATTTTTTCTCCTTTCGCAACCAAATTGAATTGGAAGGGTGAAGGGAAGGAAATGTTGCTATTTTCTCTCAAAGTACCGGGAAGATGAAATCGTGCGTTGTGGAAACACAGTTAGCCGGTAAGCCCTAACTCAATTGGAAAATGTGAGCTCTGTGTGTGAGCTTTCAAATTATGGATGCATGTATGGGTTATTTATGACGTGGGTTCTGCTAAAAATGTCTTTTCTCTAGAAAACCTACCACATCATGTATGTACGTAGTATGTACATATGTAGCTTGATAATTTTTTTTCGCAAACCACTACAGCAAATTCATGGATTCCTGAATGTAATTTATGTAAATTAAAGTTTGCCTATACGACGATAAACTAACACCTTTTTTTGTCCCAGAGGCTGTAAATGGTCACGTCAGCACATCAAGGTGGAAACTATACCTTAACACGTTTTTTCTATCATGTGCGTATGAATATCAAAAAGTTGTGATAATATTCACGCTGTTCTTGTAATAATAATGAATACCTGTCGTACGGACACTGAGTTCGTTGACAAAAACTATTAACTACTGCTGATGTATTCTGTTAGTTGATAAAATCCTCATTTTATCCCTATAATCATTAGGCTGTAAGAACTTTTGAGATGGAAGTATAAGGACTATAAGGAAATCTCACTGGATTAATTGAGTGAAATGCTTGCCATTGGACTGCATCAGATATGAGATATTTTTATTGCACCCAAAAGCATTTTCTACGTTCTAGATATTGCACACAGCATTTTCCAAATCCAATTTGGAGCGTCATGTTTGAAAGGTTTGACAGTTTTATGTCAGTAGGAATTTGGAATAAGGATTCAAATGCACCTGTAGGTAACCTTCATCCACGGGCGGAAAGGGAAACGGTTTCGCATTTTGTAGCTATGTGATATATTTTACTCAATTGCGCAGCAATCCTTTCAAAATCCCTTGAAAATCCCTTTCTGACGCATTCCCAAGGGCGAGAGAAAAGCTCGAAAGTAACTTTCAAGAGTGAAAGTTAACAAATTAAAGGCATGAGACTACTACTATTTTTCTCGCTCACATGAACGTATACGAGTGACACGATAATATATTGTGTAAATGGATAATTCACTGACCAATCTACTTGTTACAAATTACAAAAGTTTTCTGGAGAAAACAAAGGTCCTATTTCTTACAGAGTTATTGTTATCCCTTAAAACTGAAGTTTTTAAAGCAAGCTCTTCAGGAATCTAGTACGCCAAGTCAAGGGAAACATCATATATGGTGCTTTCTAAAAATGGTGTATGCTTGACCAACATTCATGGAGCTTCGTAATGGCTTGAATTGGGACGCTCTGTGGAAGTCCCAAGTATCCCGTTTTTGAACGCGTAAACAAAAACAGATCTCATGTGAACGTTCCATTCTCGGATTTTCTTTTTGTATAAATGAATGAAGAAGATTTTACCCTCTTAATGTGTTTGTTATGGGTCTAGAAGGACCAAAATCCGCCATCGGTTTTGTACCGTTTTCCATTGACACAAAGAAAATTTTGTTGTATTGATTTTTGCTAAAATTCCCCCGTATATACTCATGTACACAGTAGAGTGATTTAAACGAAAACTTTCGTTCAAGCAAAATGAATGGACGATTTATAGATAAAAAGAAGAGGAAACAGCAGAAAACTAACTTTTCTCTGCGGAATTTAAGTATAAGTAAAAGTTTCTTGCTAGCGTACATTCTAAAGGTCTATTGGTGTGACTTAAATTGCCAAAAAGAAAGTTTTCAGAGCAATTGTGATAAGAACGTGAAAAATGTGCTATCTAATGAATAAGTATTAAATTGCTTTTTTTCTTTATCTGATTATGTCCTCAATAGTACTTTCCCTCATTTGTAGATGATCACTGGAACGTTTTGTATGATGGTGAATTTCGTTTTGATAAACCCCGATTCATTGTTACGAAGCTGAACTGTTGATATTCAGTAAGTAATGATATCCATTAGTTTGACTGCTTGTCCGTCCGTATATCAGTATGCATGTGGACGCTCTCCAGGATTACAACCAAATTTGATACATACATTACTAATTCTATAGGCCACTGATTTGATTGATTGATTTTCAGCCCAATGGGTCAAACTGTAGGGTTAGGATTAGAGATCAACTTCTTTCTTTTGGCCGATTGTGACCAAACTTGGCACAGGGATATTACAGGTCACTGGTAAGAATCATATTGATTATCAGCTCGATCGGTAAAACCTAAGGGCTGGGGTCAGGGTTAGTTTACTTTCGTCATGCCGTTTTTTACCAAACTATATAGGTAGATTGCTGCTCTAGACCTCAGTCAACTTTCTTGTTTGCGTATACAGATATGGAGATTGATATAATTTTTAGAAAGCTCTCTTTACGGAAGTTTTTGATACGATTTCTCAACTGATGGTTGGCAATTTTTCTTTTTTATTATAATTATGTTCTCATTTGCATTCAGCTTCGTCATTATAGCTGTAGCTCGACAGTTTTTATTGTTAAAGGGAATGGTCGAGCTAGCTAGTGCCTGAAACTTTCCTAAATGGCCCTTAGCACAAAGTATTACAAACTTTAGCTGTCACCTCATTGAGTAGTTGAACTGATTTTCTCGTGTCCTTGACATAATCAATTTGTGTCTTATGTTCGTTTAGTTAGAGTAAAGTTTGGTAACAAAATCAGGAAGATAAATGGCATGGATCTTTGGTCACAAACTTCCGGAAATTTTGGCAGACAAAAAAGACAAATTCTTAGGAATAGGGCATACTTTTTTTGTAATTTTTATGGCATTCTTGCAGCGTTCCTTTTTTATGGTTATTGGTCCAATCAAACAATTGTGAATCATTTTTTGTAATTGCACTTATCAACTGATATCATACCAATTTGATAGGCCTCATGGTTGTCTGGTTAGGATGGATTTGCGTTTGCTCATCCCGCAAGGTCAAAGATTTATGTAAATCCGTTCAAAAACGCTGTGCAAATATCATTCTTTTTATTTCTGGGAACATTTTGAAGGACATGATTCTGACTTTGCCTGAAAAGTCCGACAATGTTAATAGGCCTAAGCCTTGACGGTATTTACTTGGATTGCCTCATTCTATGTTGCCTTCGTGTTCAATATCAACGTGGACGAGACTCAAGAAACCGCATGAATAGCAGCGTTGTGAGTGATCATTTATACAATGACCAAATCAGAATCTTCCTAAAAGCACATGAAAACAGTCATGTGAATGGTCTATACATACAACGACAGATATTGCTTCTGTACTTACCCTAACCTTGCCCAGAAAATGCAAACGTTCTGTTTTTCGGTAAAAAGTACTTTTACGTATGTAAACTTTTAGCAACTATGCCTTTAGAAGCAAGAGCAAGCAACAATTTTGAATAAAAAATAACATTATCTATCCCTAACAGAAATACCAGATGAAACCGACGAAAACTTTGCTTTTAAAGATACACATTCCCTAGTATTGAATCCAGTAAATTGTACCAAATAGAAAATTGGTACCACCGTTGCAAGCACAGCAAATATTTTCTCTCTTTCTGTGTCGGCATTGACTGATTCATCCTCTTTGCAAAGTCTCTTTATTCACAACTCAGGCAAAAATCCCATGAATATTCCGTAAAAATTCCACACTAGAACAGCTTTTTGCACACGTACCCTCTGAGAGCCCTATATGAACACTCAGTATCATGCTGAGTTTGCTATTGTTTCTCCTTGTTGTTTGTGTAATACATACAATCTGCGCCAAAGGAACAAAGTAGCACATGTAAGAATCTTCCTTGACAAGACATCCTTGGAATGCCCTCCGAGACAACACACTTGCAATCTGGACATAATATCTTTCCCTCTCCTCCCTTAGGCCATCTAACTGTCACGTCATTTCCACAAAATGAGAATGAAACAATATTCCTTGATGGGTCGGAAATCTTTATGAGATACTATCCATTCCAACGATCCTCTTTTCTTCATGGCAGAGTCGCATCGTTAAGTACGTACACCATCAAATCGCGCTTCGAAGGAATCACAGCAATAATAATCATATAAAGCCGTGTGTGTTAGCTATTTCAGTTTAAAGCTCGCTTACACGACCTTCAACCTTTGAGATACCGCAAATATTTATTTGTACTATTGTGAGTCAATAATGTTTCATTCAAGCTTTCTCCGTAATAATGAAGAATGACAATGACAAACGGAAGATACTCATATAGTTCTAACACTCATGGGTTGTCTCCCCACCGCTGACTTTTTAATACTTTACTTTTATCTCCCATTTTTTCTTCCAGTTCACTGACAGTGAGGTAGACGTCTCATAAGTAATTGTTTGATGCTACATGCGGTTGCCAACTTTTCCCAGCCGGTATGTTTTTTCTTGTAACTTTTGTTTGCTTTATAGATTTCACAGACTAAATACGTATGGATATGACAACGGTATTGTCGTGGGTGTAAGCTAATTTAGGATGCTACTCGTACATGACCATCCCAGTCTTATGATCTTGGCACCACAGATAATTTAATGTTGCTGTTTGTTTTTTTGGTAAAGTCAACGGTAGTCGAACAAGCAAATGGAAATGAATGTGAAAGAGTGCATGACGCCATGAGAGATAGTAAGAAAGAACACACATGAGTGGCAAATTAAATGCATTAATACCCTTTACTAGTTATGATAGAAGTGGTGCTGGGTGCTGTTTTCTTCTAACCCGGTGTAAGGAAAATACTTTCATAGGTAAAAAACCAAGTAGAAAATGTAAACGATAAAATGATTCGAGAAGTCGTATTATAACTTGAGAATTATTTGTTTTTTGTGCAACCGCTCACTTGGAAGCACACCACCCACATTGTTTTCGCAATAGACCTTTTCTTTCTTGCGGGCTTGACTGAGGAAGGGAATAACATGTACAACTCTTCAAAGAAAGCGTCTTTAATGTACGTTCGGTATGATGAGAGAGAGAGATATCTAACTACTCAACCGTTTTCAGTTGAGCTCTTTGTAATGCGTTCTTGCCCTGTCCGTGCCCTCATATTTTTTCATTTCCTTCTTCCATGTTAGAGCTCACTCGAAGTTTAAGGAGCCGCATCTAGAGACTAAATGAGGACGACCCTGACTCCTAGACGATATATATCATCCTCTCGAAAAGTTCTCAATGGTCCTGTTTACGTATAACCAAGTGTTCATAGGCTGACGTGGTAATAAATGAGATTTATTCCGTTGCTGTTTTTACCATCATTGTAATAAGGAATTTCTTTCATATAGGTAAATCGTACAGTTCGCAAATAACGGAAACGGTATTTTCGGGCTTTCTCTTACGCAGTAAATCCCCCGAGAAATCCGAAAAAATATTCGATAGACTTCAAACTGCATTATCATGATGACCTCGTGACTCATTTATACCGTCATCATTTGTATAGATGTCATAAGCGATTGAAAATAATATGTAGTTAGTTAATCTATGGTTTCGCTGCCTTGACCGGGAACTACATTACACAAAGCAAAAATACTACAAACGTAGCCAAATAGCCCTGAAGATTCCAAACAATGTTTTTATCAAATCTTGTCTTACAATATTTCTGAGATCAGTTCTATCTAAGACTTGTGCTATGAATGAACGAAGTGTTTTCCTTTACATAATTTTAAGGTTATACTTCCGACGTTCAGAAAGATTTTCATTAATTTTGATCAAGAGCTCTCTTGAAAGATGCTTTATTTTTGTGGGTCAAATTTCTAGTAGCTACTCCAAAAAAACGTTTCAGGTTCATCTATTCAACTTGACTTCTGAAAATTTTCTAGTGTTACCCAGGAATGAAACACAAAGGAAGCAGCAGGCTATTTGCTAGATAATTATTAATTTGAACGTGTGTAGCCTGAGGTAACTCTTGTGATGTACCTCGTATCTCCTTCCCCGAATACTTCTCAACCTCTTCCTAGAATGCTGCAACAAGTGTCATCACAAAAGCTCACCTCTCATCTCATAATTTCTCAACATTTCCAAAGTTTTATGTTATTCAACCTTTTGGAGTCTTCTCAGCCCCTAAATAATGTGACACGAAATGAGAAAACTCGAGAGGACATTGGCACTGAAAGTAGGGCTTTCGTAATGATGTCTAAACTATTGTCTCTGAGAACATAATGAGCGTTCCTTTCCCGATTCAATTTCACTACAAAAGATCATCCTTAGAAGTAGTTTATACAAAGGGATCAAAGAGCAGACAACAAGAGTCTTGATGGGATTTGAGATAAACAATACGTGGAAGCCTCGCCAAACAACTTTTCACAATTGACCCAGACAAGCTATTAACTTGCGAAAGCTTCTGTGAGTAAAATAACTAGGTCGATTAGGTTGAACACGAAGAAGGATTGCAATATTATTTTCGTGCTTTCGCGTAGTAAAAGCATCTAATCTAATCTTGGTGAAAGGAGACAATTAATCTTCCTAAATACTCACTTCCTATGTCACTAACCTACTTACTCACAGTTAATTGCATGTTTGCAAGCGAGGAGCCCGTCCATGTATAATTTATAATTAATATGGAGAATGAAATGGCTGATAAGACATAATACACAGGCTTGGTCTCCCACACCTTATTCAGGAAGCTGGGTGGAATAATTCATCATTTATGTGTCCTGGTGCCTGGTACATATAAAATAGTCTAAGTAGACCCGACCGAATGAGCTGAAAAGAATGCTGATGTTAGTGAGGAAAAGAGAAAATACAAAATTTTCCTGGCGAGATTTTATGCACATTCCGTTTTACGGGTAATCTAGGAAATTGGAAAATAGTTTTGCATACTGTATGGTGTACCTATAATAGTGTATGAGTGTATGTCAGTTTGAACTTGCAGTAAAACCAATGCATATTAATTTTTGAATGATTTATTCATGAACTTCTCATGTAAATGGTTTCCCCACACCATTCCATTTTTGTCCAGAGTTCAATGTCTCCTTCGGCTTGCTTACGCGAGAACATGATTGGATCTTGAAATCTCCTGAGGTGCTTTCACCACTTTCAGCTCTTTGTTATTTCTCTTGGATTTTTTGCTGGTTAAATCAATTTCCAAAGGTTTTTTCGGACCAATCATGGCTTTTTCTAAGATAAGGGCTATTTGAGGATCGTTCATTAGAGCAACAGCACGGTTGTATTCCACTAATCCTGCGTTGGCTAACATAGTTGGTGTTAAGATTCCCAGTGTTTTAACTACTAGTTTTTTCTTCGGCAGAGGGGTCCCACCCTCAGACACTTTCCTGTCCAAGTCATCCTCCTCTGCTTCTTCTTCCTCTTCACATTCATCATCTTCCTCCTCTTCCTCATCTTCACTTCCTAGCTCTTCGCCGCTCTCCTCTTCACTTCCGCCTTCCATGTCATCTTCAGATGCTACACTTTCCGTGTCTTTCACCTCATAATCCTCTACATCCACGACAGACTGGAATTGCGAGAAGCGCACTCTATTCTTTTTCAGCCGCGTTCCAATATCGTAGGTAAAGTCAAGCCCGATATTACAAAGCCTGACATCAAGCTTCAAAATGGTTCTGTTGCTTCGCATTCCAAGGGCCAAGTACTCACCTCCCTTTTTTCCAAAGTTGTTCGAGCTTATGTCCAATTCTTTAATTGTTGTATTATGAAATAACATTTTCCCCAGGACATATGCGGTTTCTTCAGTGAACTTGTTGGCCCCAAGGAAAACTCCCAAAATGGTTGTATTCTTGACAAGAGCATGGCCAAAGTCACATCCGGCCGGATCTCGGAATGAATTTAAACGACCGTCGAAAACAGAGAGGTGGGAGTTTCTAGTAAGGGCGTATGCAAGCGCTTTCCCTCCTGCGTTGTGGATGCGGTTTCTAAGCAACACGGAGTGTGTGAATTGTATGCAATGCTCGAGACTTTTTGTCGATGAGCAAACGCGCTAAAGCCCGAGCACCAGTGTCGTCGATACGATTGTAATTGAGGTTGAGATATTTGAGGTGGGGCATCTTGATAAGACCTTCTCGTACGAGAGTTTTGCATTGCTCGCCGTTCATTTTACTTCGAAGAAGTTCAAATTTCTCGATTGTTGGTGACTCAGCCAAAGCTGTGTAAAAAGTAATTATTAGGGGCAACAGGAGAAATTATATTTTATACAGTAGGATTTCATAAATTGGCTTTTTACGTATCATACCATTGGCAAGGTTAAGGCAGTCTTTGTCTGTGAACTTGAAAAACCTGTCTTCCCAGTCTAGTCCTGTTTCCACCATTTCAAATACGATGGTCATCTCTTTCAAGTTCTTGAAGATTGGAAGAATCAAGCTGAAGTCTAAATGGCTTGAATCCTGGCGGTCCATGTCTGGATTTCTCTTCTCTTCAGGAATCATGAACTCACTTTCTGGTTTTACATCAAAGAGTTTCTTTTTTCCTTTGCCGCCTTTCTTGTTTGACAATGCTTTTACAACGTCTTCCGCCACAGCAATGCCCTTATCGTCAGGATCTTCGAACATTTGGCCGTCTCCAAAACCTTGGTCAAACTCCTCATCCGGTCCCCATCCATTGTCAGCCTCAAATGGCTGGGGATCCACTTGTTTCGCTGGTGTTCCAAAACAAATTGGAATCAGGTTTTGAATGTTCAAGCGAATGACCTCTGCGCCCACAAGCTCCAGCTCTTCTTTAAACTTGTCAAAGTCATCATCTGCTGGATGAAATTTCTCTATTGCATCTTGGGCGTGTTTTTCCATGAACATTCGACGCCAAGACTTTCCGTGGTCGAGTACATTGAAAATTACCCATCTTTCCCGTGCAAGACGCTCCCAGTAGTATTCGTCAGGAATTATTTTCATTGCTAATGGAAAGGGAACAAGATCCGTTTCGATTTCCTCCACGATATATACTCGGTCATCTTCCCTGTTATCAATATTCCATTAAATTTTTCTCATTGATCGAAGGCTTTTGAGACCTCGTTGGCATTTCGGAAAAATTTTTGTATCACTGTCTCTCTCACCGCAAATGATCCAGAATAGTCGGGATTGGTTCATATTCAGGAAAATCGTCCTCCATTTTCTCGGGCTCAATAGGTTTTCCATTTTCGTCCACCTTGATTGATTCTGGGTCATCGGGATCGTCTTGATCATCGTAATCAATCCCATCTCCATCCATTGCCAATCGATTTTCATATTCGGCCAGTTTATTCTCATAGTTGGTCCGTCTTGCAACATATTTCGCAAAGTCAGCTTCCCATTGAGCCCTACGCTCCTCATAATCCTTTAGCTTGTTATTATTGTAGTAGTCAATAAGCTTGTGGAAAAACATAAACTCATCGAGAACAATGTCGAGACACTGGCCGGCCAAAGTTCGGGCCACATCCTTATCCCATGTTGGGTCCTCAGAGATGAGAAGCCTTCCAGCGTACGACTTTAGAAGACCTGCCTCATCAAGCTTTCGGGTAAATGCACGAAGAATAGTCTTCGGAATGGTGTAGGGAACCTTCATTATCAAATAATTTTTTCACCGGCAATTTTGAGAACTAACACGAAAGGACTTGTTTTATTCAAATGTTGACTTGATAATTTTCGAAAAAAAAGGATAAGTTGTGTGTGATGGACTGGACGAAAATTTGGTCTGCAGGAAGAGTGAGGAGAAGCTTACTAACATTTAGTATTGAGTGGGTATTACTATTGGAATACGAATACAAACAATAAAATAAATGTTTGGTCGATAATAGCCGATATGTAACCAAGATGCGGTCGTGTCTTCGCTAGGAAGATTGTAGCAGCGTCTCCAAATGTATTCTCCCCCAGAACTCAGTTTCCTAAAGAGAAGTTTCATGCAAATAGACAGACAGACAAAACTGCTGTGTTGATTATGAAATAAGTTATTTTTAAAATGTCAAATTCCTTTATTACTCTAGCCCTGAAGTTGTTTACTCGACCACGTCGATCAAGGTCGATCACGTTTGCAGGAAAGTCTACAGATGAGCAGGCCTCCACCCATGATGACCCTTCCATCGATCTCGTAACACTAGGAAGGCATGATAATGCTTTGATTAAAGAAAGTACCTCGGTACATTAAAGATGAAAATGCGTCCCAAAGTGCGTACCTCGTTGTAGCAAAATCCGTCCAAAGCTTTGACAGTAAATCTGTCATTTGTCGATTTCTTTTTGCATGCCCAAAAGCCAAAGCTTCTCCTTGTAAGATGTCTTTGATGCGGGGAAGCAAATACAAAATTTCTTCTGTATGGGACACTCCACTTTGGAGGATCTCATGTTGAATGCCTTTCTGCTCCAACCCTTTGATGTCACTGATCAAGTTAGATGGTGAGACGCCCCGATCACGATGGCTGAATAAGTAGTTGTAAACCCTTGGAACAGAGTTGAGACAAAGTTGCTGGACAGTTGCCCTGTGACAAGTGTGAATCCAGATGTCACCTAGTATCGCCACCAAAGTTTCAATAATATCATCAGCCGTAAAATTTGACTGATAAAAGGCTAAAACATTATCAGTCAAATTCCTAATGAAGGTCTCCCTATTAATGGAGGGCTTCCTTTCTCGCATAATCAAGTCTAGGAAATTTGGAAGGATATTGGATCGTACAAAAGTTTCATTGGAAAGCTCCTCCTTGCTATACCCTTTTGCAAGTTTGACGAACGCAGTAAGCCCTTCGTTTGCTGTATTTCCAAGCATAACTGTGACTTTGTTAGCTACTAGAGATGTCTCTGGGTAATTTGGAAGAAACTGCCGACCTTCTGGACGCGATGTTGAATCCAATACTGGACCAAGGACACTCGGGAGGATCCATGATTTGGACAAAGCTTTTGCAGCAGTCATTATCTCAAGTGTAGATTTTTTCTGAAGACACGCTATCATGGCATCATTGTTGGTTGTTTGACACTGAAGTTGAGTAGCAATCTTTTTGCAGATTTCGAGCGGATTTGAGACAAGCGAGCGTTCACAAAGTGCGGAACCTGATTCCATGATGGCTCTGTGAAACAACCCTTTAGCTTGTTCGCTTAGTAAAAGGTAATGAATGGACACGCTTCCAATGGAGCTTCCAAAGACAGTAACATCGTTAATGTCACCTCCAAAATCTTTACCATAAGTTTGAATCCATTTCAGCATGGTGATTTGGTCAAAGAACGCATAGTTTCCGGGTAAATGTGTGGTGCCTGTGCTTAAGTAGCCAAACACGGAAAGTCTGTAGTTGAACAGAACAATGATTGCGTTTTTGTGGTGAAGCAATGGGATAGGCAGCTTATTCATTTCTGCATTAACAAGAAATCCTCCGCCATGGAAGAATACCATAAACTTCAAAACAGGGCAGGGGTTATTGGGCACAACTGGTATAAAAATGGAAGCATACAGGCAGTCTTCGTCGCCTAACATTGAAGGGGCCCCATTTACATTTCCCCATTGTGGGCACGGATGTCCTTCCTTGGTAGCCTTGAATTCACCCGCGAAGAGGTTGCTTCACAACAGACTCCTTTAAAAATCCCAAACAATAAAAAACTGATTTTGCGTAGCCTATTTTTTATTTCTTATCTTTTGAACAAATATTTACCTGCCACCTTTGTGGTCGCTCTGCATAAGGTATTCCTCTAAATGCCAGGTAGCTAGTTTCTTCTACTGTGGTAGTGCTACTTCCAGTCACAGTACTAGTTACTTTTTCGATTGTACCTGTCACAGTCCCGAATCCGGTTTTTATAGTGACCTCATTTAGTACAGCTAACTTTCCATTTGCATAAGGAAGCAGTATTAACGCAAATATATACAGGGTGGTACGGGGGAATGGGACGGACGCCACCATTTTACTGCAAACGAGGAAGTAAATTCCCACCTCAACCGTCATGGGTAACAAGGCCCAACTGAAAAGAACTTTCAGCAATTACCTGTTTTCACTTGTAGCCATAGTCATTCCATATTGATTAGTGGGCGGCTTTTATGTGCTTTAGCGATAAGCAGAAGCAGCAAGTAATCCGATGCCTACTCGTGTAAACTTGCGTTGTATGCATTATGAACAATAAGAAAAAGGGGGATGAATCTGAAGATCAATCAAATTATCTACCATCATCTCGTATCTTGTTTGAAGCAAACTGTTTTATTTCGTTACTATTTTTTTAATCATTATTGCTGGCTGATGAATGTGAGGTACCAACGGAATTTTTTTTTTTTTTTACTTTTCATAGAAATACAAAACTGTCGTTGAAATGTATTGTTTGGTTTTTCTTTTCATTACTTGTAGCGAAATCGTGAAATAGTGAAGCACACAAAACTCTATTTTGCATTATTACTTCCAACTTAAAATTATAAGGCGATACTGCGAACGAAGATTGAAACACAAAAAAAAAACTGTATTACATATTGTTTTTTAAAAAATTAATAACTTTTTTAAGGCTAAAGGTCGACATTGACTGCATTACTTTGTATTTATCATTACATGACTGAAAAAAAATCACTGAAACATTAGGTTATTGATGCAACACTCTAGAGCTACAAATACAGTAAATGGTTTCGCGAATTTTAGATTTTACCAGTATAAAAAAAATTAATAACTTTTTTAAGGCTAAAGGTCGACATTGACTGCATTACTTTGTATTTATCATTACATGACTGAAAAAAAATCACTGAAACATTAGGTTGTTGATGCAACACTCTAGAGCTACAAATACAGTAAATGGTTTCGCGAATTTTAGATTTTACCAGTATAAAAATTCATCAATTCCAGTTAGACTCGGTGTTCTCCGTGTCGGGAGTCCAAATAGAACGGAAAAAGTCATGAGTGTTGGTTAAGCTAGATGATGACAGGGATGGTGTCGCATTTGACGACATAAAAGATGCCAAATTGTTTGAAAGGTTGTTACTATTGATCATTGATGAACCGCAGCTCAGGGGTGCGACTAAATCTGGACTTTGTTGGTTGTCTACTCCATCCAATACGTTGCTACTGTTTGCAGTTCGAAAAATACTTTGAAGGGCTACATTTCGTCGACTAGGTTGAAGTTGATTAGGCACAGCGTTTGAAGAAGTTGGAGAAATTGGTTGATCGATAAAGTTGACGCCATCGAAGGTGAAACAGCTCTTGTTTCCAGCAAGTTTCAGGGCAACTGCGACAATACGGTGAATCCTGAGATTAACGGAAAGGGCAACATCTTTATCCTCAGAGAGAAGATGTCCACCTAAGATGGCTTGACGCGGAGGATTTCCGTTTAATCCAGCAGTTCCACTATTTGGGGGTTCAATAGCTCCAGCGGAAGATCCTGCGTTGAAGCACACAGCATAATCCAGCGGAATGAATCCAATCAACTTCTTCTCTTCAGGTAGGATAGCTTCAAGGACCCAAGAATTTGGAGTACTCAGAGCAAATGTGTTATTCATACGAAGATTATTGAGAACGTTGACGAGTGCAGTGACATTCAACTTGGAGTACAAGTAGGTCATTGCAACGTTGTCCTGATGCCAGTTGATCCACTCCATCAAAAGTTTCACTGAAAGAGTAAAACATAGGCAAATTAAAGTTTTGGCTGTCTTCAACACAAGCTACTGATTATATACTTAGAAAAACCTACTGTGAGGTAAACAGAAGGTAAAGTGTTGCGGGACTTCACCAGTTCCAAGAACAGCTGAAATCGCAGCTACCATCGAGTTGAGAATACAGGCAATGATGTCCAAGCTTCCAACGCTGAACTGGTTTCGCCAGTTGTTCCATAACCCAATGACGATCATTTTTACAAGGGCAGATGCGCTGACCTCGTGATTGGTAACGATCGGACTCATCAGTTGCTCCAAGTTGGGAGCCATAGTGTTCTCGTAAACGGAAACCATGAAGAGACGCAGCATTTCTTGAGTAGTAGACAATTTTTTGGTGCTGGAAAAAACATACACGAACTTGAGTAAAATTCTACATACTGTGAGCAATCAAAAATTAAACCGAAGATTTATACCTTATCATTTCCACCTTGGTTTTTACTAGATTTTCAATTGATTGAAAAGCAGGCAAGTAGCGATTGATAACAGCTAGCGACCTAGCGAAATAGTAGAAGCACGAAAGAAGTCCCTCCATCAAAGTTTCATCCTCCCCTGCAGTGGTAGTAATTAAAAGTTGGGTCAAGCCCATTTGATGATACGGATATCCATTTGAAGGGCATACGGCGGCCGACTTCTCATACCTTAGGCATAAAATTCCATTAAATATATAATACGTTCGTTTTGATAAGGTTTACTTAAGAGCCATGGGGCCTGTGGGGGCCTTACATTTTGATTGCTTCCAGATAGCTATTACCGCGGTATCGTAATAGATCCCCAACGTGCAACAAACAGTTCTGAATGATGAAGTAAATGCTGCTTTTTGAAGGTTTGATAAAATGATTGTTCAAACTTGGTGATGTACAGTATAGCTTCGTAGCAGATGGAGTATTTCTGTTAGCAAAGATCAAGAATAACAATTTAGAAGTCCCAATAAACAAATTGTTCAGCTTCCGGATATAAAAGTAAAAACTTACGTTATGAAAGAAATGTCGAAGTGAACTCCAATATCCTGAATCAGCCCAAGGTAGAAGCCAACTCCAGATTCAATCATTAAATTGAACAGATTCTTGTCAGTTCTACCGTACCTGGTCAATGGAGTCTTGAAGCAGTCATTCCACAAAGCAGTTTCTAGGTTCCGAGCGATAAACTCATCCAAGTTGTACATGATTAGAGCCTTATAAAGAGGCTGAAACAAAACAAACAAAAAAGTCATTAGTAAAACATCCAGCGAATAGAGTACACATCATAATAAAAGTTGTACCTGGAGTTCCGTTGAAAGATGAAGGATAGCTTCATTTGTCAGAGGTACGATTGGTTCGTTCAGTCTCAGCCGAAGATCCTCCAACTTCCTGTTTAGAAGATTATACATATTATTATATATTATATGTCTCGGAGGTACCGTTCTCTCTAGTTGTCTCCTTTTAAATATAGTCAACTTACATATGGACCTTCTGCATTTGTTGCATAAGGTGCTGATTAGACATGTTGATGTTAACATTATTCATCTTAACTTGTTTTGTTTTCCAACCTCTGCCAGT
>VICI01001422.1:0-22727 GCA_019593645.1 Akabosia matsudoensis
CCTAATACCTTTAAATGCTACTGGGTGATGTCTGGGGTAAGGAATAATACTGACACAGTCAGGTTTCAACCAAGAATATTGATCATTATCATACTTGTGTTTATACCGTGCTGTTGACGAGAGACTTAATTTTCTGCAATTTCATATGCATATCAAAATGAAATGATATCTATCTGGTATTTTCAGTTTTCACGCAAAAGCTAAACAGATACGAAAAGCCTTGATGATAAAATGAATAGTAATACAGGTGTAGGCTTTTTGAAACAGGCACACAAGGCAACTCCCTTCATCGTCATTCATATTTTTTTATTACGAGGTTCAGTTCTATCTATCAGTATCAAGCTCTCAGAAAACTTGTCGTCATTAAATGGTAGCTTTCGACTATTGATTTGTGTAAATGTAGGAAATATGTAATCGTTTCGTGTTTTCTGGTAAGAAATTGGTATTTTTGAAAATATGCTTATTGAATTTTGATGATGTTTTTTCAGGCGATGATGACGATGGTGAAAAGGTGATATTAATGAGGATTCTAAAGTTAGAGTGTGTGATTACCTAAACGAAGAAAATTTAACGAATTATCAAAATGAAATAACGCGAAAAAGGATCCACAACGCAAACATGATAATTTTTCTCATCAGCTTTACTTTAGCAAAGCTGTACAACGTGTAACAGAACGAATGGACGATCTTTGACGAATGGCGTTTGGAGAAAATCCCTAAAGCAAGATAACTTCTTAAACCACTCTAAGAATCGCAAGGATTCCTGAAGCTGGCGCTAAAAAATTTATCAGAGACAACTCCCAAAGTCGTTCATAATATTAGCAGTAAACAATGGTTTTAGTCAACACATTTTTATGTCATGTTACGTTGTTGTTGTCATCAAATGGAATCTATTAAATGAGCGGGTGGACAGGACTTTGGTAGATAATATATTTTGATACAACACACAGCCCAATAGAAATTCAGTAATACAATAGATACGATAAATACGTTATTAAAAGAAAAGTCATTTCAATAGATGAGATAGTTGCTTTTTATGATGATGAAAGGATTGGTGTAACGTTTCATGTGTTACAGTAAGCTAAAAGGCAAGGTATATCTAAGAAAGATTGGTAATTATTCGGTATAAGTGAGAAATAAAAACTTGTTTGTAGGTTAGTGGGTGCAATCAACGTCGGGCGACGATACACATGTGCATTAATACTACAACTTAGAGGTGAGAATGAGCATGCCAGACTGACCGGACGTTACAACTTGCTGATATGGTATGGCTACGAAGCGAAAAGTTTGACACTACTAACCAACGCTATACATTCATCATTATCCGCGACTTAAAACATTTATTCTATTGAAACTGCTTTAAGGAACATCCAGTAAGCTCAAACATCATAATTATAGGCATCCATTAAAAAGGCTAAATGGTTGTGTTTCCAGAGTTGGAGTGAAATTAATTTTCCATTTCAATTTGAAGCAATGCTCATCTTCAATACGTTATTCCGAATATGCGCCACTAAGGCCGCATCCCTATGAAATCGACAAATAGCCCTTTAATTAGCAACGTAAAACCCATTATTATAGGGCCGTTGATTGTCAATGCATATAAATAGGTGCTTGACCCATCTTGAGCAATACCACATTTCCTTGCACTGTTTGAAATCTTGTATTTTAGCCAGAATGAACCTTAATCACGAACATCAATTTTAACTAACACACAAAACAACTTGTTTACTAGTCGACGAATCATGCGTATTATATGTAAGCAACATGTTCTTTGAGTGCATCTTCCCTATCACTTGTGTCGAGTAAAATCTTCTTAGAGAAACCAACAAAGGTGTCCACCTCAACTTCAGAAACTATGAAACCATCTCATCATCACTTTCCTTTCGCAGTACAGTCAATATTAGCTCCGCTAAAATGCATCATGCAGAAGAAAAATGTTGACTGAGATGTTAGACAAGTGGCAGAACTCTTTCAACTCTTGGCGAGTGAAGAGCATGTACAGCGTGTTGATCAAAAATCATACCTACATATTCTGTTTTTGTGCTCCTCACCTTTAAGTCTTCACGCATCTTTTTCAGCAGCTTTTCTCATCCTGAATGAAAATTTTTACCTTTTTAATGAAGGAAATAAATTGTCCACTTTGTGATCTCTCGTGATTGTATGTTAAGTAGAACTCAATGTCGAGTCATCGGTAGAATTGCTGCAATAAAACTTTACAGTTTAATTACTCTCATCCTCCTATCTGTAGTGAACGTGAATGTTTACAAATACAGTACATCTTATGAATGACTGTTAACTGCAAGTTACAAACATTAAAGTTATTAGTTTCGATGAAAGATTTTTTTTTTGCACTGTGGAAACTTCATCCCCTCCTGAGACCGTGCGTAGCAGTAAGCGAAAATCTTCAGTCAACGAAATTAAACGCTGTATTGTGAATACCAAAGCATTGTTCTAAGTGAAAAATTGTACACTTATAAAACAATTGTGATCTGGTGCTATACAATCAATTGTTTTCATAGCTGCTACACTGGTGGCAGAAAAGGAACAGTACCGCAGGGCAGTGCTCAGCTCATTGTGTTTCTATAGGTCAACAATACTCATTGTGTTTTGAAGCCATACCCTAGTGGCGTCTTCAAGTTCAGCTTGGCTATATGAGGCAAGGAAATTGAAATTGCAAGTGAACAAAAGTCACGTGTATAAAATTTTAATAGTTCGTTTATCGGGATCTGAGATAAAAATAAGTGAAGCAAAGTGTGCATATTAAGTAGATTTCAATTTTTTATTCATGCAAAGTTTTGTACTTCCTCTTGCTCTTCTTCTTTGGGTTTCTGCTCGCATTTTGATCTTTATTACGACAAGTTACAACAATAACTGGGCCAATTGAAGTTGATAGTTTGTAAAAATAGAGATTTTTGGCAGAATACCTGATTACTTTTGTAATAATTATATACAATTACTGTGACTGTTGTTCTACCTGACTTGCGAAAAGATATACGACGCAAAATCTCCCTGAGAGGATCCTGTCGTTTAGAATAAAAAGTGATGCCATAACCAATAAAGAATGCTGTTAATGCTTCATCTAAGTGCGCCTTAGAAAGTACTATATAACTTTTATAAATAGTTTATTAGAGCGTGAATAATATTCCGTCAATGCTACGATTACTAAATCTATGAAGACGACATTTCCTAAAACAATATAGTTACGGACGTGACAATCGTTAGAAAAAAAGTAACTTCATCATAAACCTTTTTAGTGGGTGTCACTAATGCGTGAAAATAAGTGCAAAACATACGTTTTGGTGAAAAGGGTGAACAGCCACGAAAAAAAATTTCTTACAAATAGAGATTTTAGGTCGACACCGATGAGCTGCGTAAATCTGTACAAATATTGGCAAGTTCTTTAGTGAAAAGACACCTCCAACATGAAAAGTGTAAAGACAACCCAAATCTTCGTGGCTTTGACCTGAAGCGACAATGTTTTGTTGGGCTTTCAATCATCCAAAAGTTATTTGCTTGTTTCTGGCTGATGTACACGAGGAATTCATTATACTAAACTGTCAACATGAATATTTTTTATAACTTATGAGCAAATTACTGATATTGTTGAGAAATACTAGCTATTACATTACTGCAGTTAAACAAATTCAACGTAGGTATCAGTAAGGAACAGTGCAGCTATAAACCTACATATTTCAAAGTGAACATGCGTGATTCGTAAAAAAGTGAGTGCAGTCAAGGAGGGCCTTGCGGAGAACGGAATATTTTCGCATCCCTAATATTGATATTTGCCATGAGCTATCATCATTAATTCAGCAATCTGTCCGTGCAATTATATGCGAATTGGTTTTAGTTTTGATTTGTAACGGTTCATTAGCAAGAATAATCAAATCTTTTGAGACTCTTTTGACTTTTTACATGGCTATGATTACAGACGTGAAAGAAAAATAGATAATTCTAATTCTTATACTGCACAATATATCACTTGCGTTGATAAGCCTAAAAAACGTGTGGTGATATGTGAAAATTCCCAAGAGTTGCGCGAGTAAACGAACATATTTTTTTGGAAGAAGCCAAAATGGCTTGGTCGTGAATGGAGTAAACTATTGGAAGAATACAAGGGAAGTTTTTGTTTGGATTTTGCAAATCGGTGCGCACAAGAACATATCTGCTAAAATGTCTTGGATTGAGGACCCTGGGCTGACCACATTTGGTGGTTTCAATATTTCCGAGCTTGGCACTGATGAAGCCTGGGTTAACGTGAGTACAACGATAACAGACGCTGCATTGTGGTTATACGAAGTCTCCACTAATTGCCATCGAGTAAGTAAAATGACCTCGATATGGTTGTATTATTGACTTAATCAATTATATGATGACTATAATCATTGAATAATAAAATTAATGCAATTTCTCTACGTTGGATTTTCTAGTGTCCCTTTCAACGAAAAAACGAAATAAGACTTGGTCAACTGAACAAGTACATAGTTAGCAGTAAGTTTCCTATGAAATACAGAATAAGAACGAAAGGCAGTGAAGATTATGTTCCAGAGGCATATGAAGATAGGTATGTTATGATAGACCTTTACTCATTTGAATTACTAACCATGTGGTTTGCAACTGATAGTTTTTCAAAGCAAATTAATGATGCTCATTTTTCTATAAACATATTTTAGACAAAAGGTGTGTGATATCCAGTACAACTTTGCTGAATTTGGCGTGTACAGCCTCAACATAGGAGGAAGTGTCAAAGAACCTTCATGCTCTGTCAAAGTAGATCTGGAACCTGTCAATATCTACTATCGTAAGTTATTCAAGACTCCAATTACAGCATGATACATTTTACCCTCAATCCACTAAATTCTTCGATCTTCCTGTATCATCAACTCAAAGAGGTTTTTTGAGATCGCGTGTTCAGTAACGAAAAAAAAAGTTCAGCAGCAGGTTCTTCATATAAAGAGACTTGCTGATGGATGATGGTCATGCATACAGAGCAAAACATGAATCATGCACCTTTCTGTCTGTAGACTGGTTACAGGTTAACTTTCTCTTTTTAGCGAGTTAATAATATATTTTACGCAATGCATTATAAAGCATAAAAAAGGTTTTCGATGTGTGCATAATAACATGAGTATTTGATAGCAGGCCGGTCATCTTATTTTGTATCCTTGTTAGGCTAGGCCTAATAATATTTTAAGGCTCGTTCACTCTTACTAACTCAAGAGTATACTAGGTGAATGCTATATTTTGAAAAGAATAAATAGGCAAACATGTCCTATTGAAGTTGTATTACATTATGTACATTGTATACGAAACTCATTTACTTTTTAAAATGGCTGTGGCGCTTTTTGATGATATGGTTGCCTTGTAGGTTAACGAATCTGAACTGCACGGGTGTCGGGTGTTGCTGCAGTGTAATTAGTTTACGAAATCGATTCTGATAAGGTGAAATACTGCGCGACAGAAGAAACTGTAGCGAGACAAGTCGACATGAAATCATTTTGAAACTCACGAAAGTAAATAAAATAATGATATGCTAGCTTCAAGGTAGGAATACTGATTGTTTTTCGTCTGTGTGATGATATAACTTTACTTCTAAGGCCGAATTTATACAAAACACGGCCGCCTAGGCAAGTAAGACTCAGTTTAATATCGTATACAAAAGGAATGCATAATTTGCAGACAACATTGTATTTATACATGTTTACACAAATAGTTTCTAGAGACAAAGATACTTTTGAAACTAAACAAGGCTCACATTATTCATGTTAGTTAACTTGAACTCATGTATTTCTAATAGTTTTACAGATTGAGTAATTTTTTCTTGGACTATAGTTTCACAAACAGGAAGAATGACAGACATGCATGTACTTACTTATGCATATTTTTATCTGAGAGAAACTGCATGAATTTCATGGAAAAATTGAGTTATCTGTCTGGGTTGATGATAATGATACTGGATATTTCAAAACCACACATTTTTAATTCTTTTGATGTATTCAAATTTTTCCAGCTCTCCTTCTTGCGTTTCTATTTTACTTTGTACTTGCTCTTATCATTTTCACCATTTCGTCTAATCTCTCACGGCTGGAGTCATTATTTGGATCGTCATCCAGCAAATCGTCGAAATCATCTTCACTTGGATCAACTGTAGAGACAAACATTGGATCACCAGCCACGGAGCCAGTCATCTCTGCACCAATCATTACAAATGGTGGCTTGAACAGGAGACACAGCTCCATTGCGGGGAGCATTGTTACACTCAATCAAAATGGAAATGGCCATTACTTATCGAGTCCGTACGGAGTACCTCCGCACAGTCCCATAACAGAGGTGTCAATATCAAGTGAGTATTGAACATAGTTTGTATTACATTGTTTGAAAGGCCCTTTCCAGCTACTAACTTATCTTTTGTGTCTCGCGGTGGCGATAATGATGTCAATGGCCGCGTAGCGCTTTCTGCAATAATTCTGTGTTTCGGCTTTTGCAAATGATGTAATTTAACGATGTCGATAATGCTAACATCAGTCATATCAAATAATGAATGTCCTTCAACAACGGTCTCGTTGATACTCAGGATAGAGAAGCTTCTAATTAGCTGCGGCAAATACTGCACGACTGTCAGGGGAGTTCATTAGTTCAACAGCAAGTCTTCCCTGAATGTTAGATTGATCTAATTAAGTATAATATTATCATTATCGATCATTTTATCTTCAAAGAGCAGAATCGATAACAAAGATGAATGCATTTATGATGATATGAAAAGGTTTGTAAAATTCAATTAATTAATGTCAAAACTATAATAGCACGACACTCACTACGGAGAGGTTTCTCTGTTTACACAATAAGTTTGAAAAACAAACTCTCCTTTCAAAGTAACTCACTAGGATTTGCTAATTAGAACTAAAGCAAAATGTCATGTATGAAACATTGTACATTAGACTATTGATGAAACAATAGACATGCCACACTGGCAATATGAAACTAAGGTTGAAAGTACATCAGTTATCTCTGCAGTATCCAAGAGCAAAAGCAAAAGCATCGCCTAATTAGGAGTGCTTTAGTCCAACCAATATTTCAAATTTCAAGCCAAAAAGGTGAATTTATCTTACTAATCCTTGAATATTTGTCATTCAATCGTACGAAAAATGTAGCAGTCTCATTCTTCTACCGCTTTTGTATCCTCAGTAAGCTCACGACGTGACTTAGCAAATATATCTCCCTCAATGTAAATTCATTATCTGAGCTACTGTAATCGATCATGAAGTTCATAAAATGAGTGATTTATAGCAACCTTTCGCACAAAAGAGGACACGTCTCTTCATGGTTTTATGAGTAAAAACTTTGTTGGATTATCAAACTTCCTGCAGTTTCGTGACATCAAAAATGCATTATCATTCTTTTTTTCTTTTTTTTTCAAATGTTTGCCTTTTTAACACAAGATTTTCTAAAAATCTTTGCCCTTTTTTGCAGCTATTTCATCCACTCCAACGTCAACTGTTGGTATTCAGCAACCATCTCAGATTGCCCCGTCAGTTTGTAGAGACTCTGAGAAAATTGAGACAGCGTCTGTGATCAGTCACAACCCTGGTTCAATTGCTGTTGCAAATAATTACAGCAATCTTAGCCATGATGACTTTCAAAAATCAACGCAATGTCACATTCAACAGCAGCCATTACAGGCCCAGGCTTCTATACAACAGCCCTCACCTCAACCTCAGCCGCAGCAACAAGTTAGACAGCAAAGGACGAGATTGCGATCGTTGGACACTTTTAGAGGGTGGGTAGCAAATTTTGTCTTCAGTAGCTCGTTCAATCATAAACTCGGCATAGAAAAATTCCATCCTAGCTACTTTTATTGTTAGCAAATGTGTTAAATGCTGTTATACTATTATTATTATCATTCCATTCAAGAGTTTATGACTATCGGCGATATTCACTGCGGTATGTCAGGTTCAGCATACAACAAACAACTGTCGACACATTTAATAGATACGAAAATATCACATTTTAGCAAACTAAATAGCTCATCTAGTAAACTAGAGTGTTTTAGCTAGTAGCGTAAAAAACGTGTACAGTAAACCTTCAGGGCACAATGAGCACTTACTTTGTCCTTCAAATGATGGATAATGATTGAGAAGCCAATCAGATCATTCAATGTGGCCACGATTGTAACAATGCTCAACAAAAATGCGCAAGTANTAGCGTAAAAAACGTGTACAGTAAACCTTCAGGGCACAATGAGCACTTACTTTGTCCTTCAAATGATGGATAATGATTGAGAAGCCAATCAGATCATTCAATGTGGCCACGATTGTAACAATGCTCAACAAAAATGCGCAAGTAACAAGTGTATAGCAATCATAAATTTAACACTGTAACTAGTTTGGGGAAAGATATACTATAACCTTCAATGTTACATAAAATTGTCTGTAATATTGCATCGTACCTATTTGGAAGGATTAACTACTTTGACGTGCTTCCAGATTGATCATTTCTATAAAAAGAACGTTACGAGCGGTATATGTACAAGTACCGTTTTTAAATTATGTAGACACTTTTTGCCAATATCAATATCAATTATCTTACTATGACCTTATGATGGCATGTTTATCAACAAGATGTTGGGTCAGTTTTTTTTGTTGTCGGTACAATTGCTAACACGTTTTCGTTCGCTAATTTCCTAGTATGATCTATGAACATTTTTTTACCTGAAACTATCCAACATTAAGTAGCGCCAGGATGTTTGGCATAATTTCATTCTTTACATCATGAGCATGACTCATATAAATGATAACTTTCATCGATAAATATACTGCCAGGAAGGAATTTACAATGGAGTTAGACGTGGGAAACTCTTCTGAATCATACAATCTCACGTGCCATGGTAGAGCATAGCGTAAGCGCACAAGATTCAATACAATGGTGTCATGTCAGTCTGGTGTCTGAGAGCTGAAAGTTTTTGGTGTAGTGACATGTACACCATGGGAGGTAGCATCGTCCATTGAATGGGCTTCAGCTCAGCAAATGTGTACTTTGAATGGCGTTTGCCTAATAACTTTGCACGCGCATACATTTTGATACAAAACTGCGATTAAATCGTAATTATCGCGTGTAAAACAATAATACATAATAATAGCTTTTCAATATGTATCATTGACTCGACAATTATTCGACAAACTAAAGATTTGATGTTGTAAACTATTCGTTTTGTGACTTTCTCCAGGATATGCATTGTCATAATGATTTTCGTCAATGACGGGGGCGCTGGTTACTATTTCTTCGAACACGCTACATGGGACGGGCTTTACGTTGCCGACTTGGTTTTCCCCTGGTATGATTTATGCGTGACACTTACACAAAATATATTTCTATAGATAGACCCTGGTCATCTCTTTTATTGAGCTATATGGGATTCTGATTGAAACTTTGATATTGTTTTTATTTCTTTTAAACAGGTTTCTGTGGATCATGGGAGGTAATGTTCAGGCTATAAAAAACTTGAGTACTCTGCACTGACGTGCCATCACATATTTTTATCTTCTTGACATTTTCTCTGCTTGATGTATAATCGGCTTTGATTTGTTTGTAATGCGTTTGCCAGTCTGCATCCCTGTGTCGATCAAGTCTCAGGTGAAACGGGGAACATCACGGCTTCAAATCTGCAAGAAAATCTTTGTCCGAGCTGTAAAGTTGATTGCTATCGGGATCATTTTGGGATCGATTGGGGGAACTGTAAACGTTCAGTCGATGCGGATTCCTGGAGTTTTACAGAGATTTGGTGTTTGCTACTTTGTCTGCTCTATTCTTGTACTATTATGCATGACAGTCAACTTTACTAAGCCTGAGACGGTAGGGCTTTTCATGTTTCCTATTCAGTGAATGAATGAAAAAAAAACAAGATTTATGAGTATTCAAAATTAATCGCATAAAAATATTCTTCTGCAGAGTAAACTTCGAGCTGCGTTACAGGATGTGGAGATTATATGGATTTCATGGGTTTTCATTCTGTTACTTGTGTTGGTACACAGTATCTTGACATTCTTTTTACCGGTTCCTGGTTGCCCCACGTAAGAGGAAGTTCTAGTTTTTGAATGGTTGAAGTATATCATTTCTTAAGACTGCATAAAATTGTTGATTACAGGGGCTACTTAGGTCCTGGTGGACTTGCGGACGGCTCTGCATACTCTGGAATGTGTATTGGAGGGGCGACTGGATATTTGGATCGTAGGATTTTTCAGGTGCAGCATATCTATCAAAATCCTACAGCCAAGACGATTTACGGAGCGAGTGCATTCGACCCTGAAGGAGGACTGGGAACACTGACTTCCATCTTTCAAGTCTGGCTTGGAGTTCAAACTGGAGTGACAATGCTTGTGTACCCACGAGCTTCCAGTCGGCTGAAGCGATGGGGAGCTTGGGCTGTATCTACCGGACTCTGTGGTGCCATTCTGTGCGGGTTCAGTCAAAGCGGTGGATGGATTCCTTTAAACAAAAACTTGTGGCAAGTCAAATTAATTATGGCAAATACATAAAGCATTTCCGATGTCATAACCTATTTTGCTTATTGTGTATTCATAGGTCGCTGTCATTCGTTCTTGTGACTAACTCATTTGCGTTGATTCTTCTCTCAGCACTTTACTTTTCAATTGATATCAAGAAATGGTGGTCTGGGGCACCTTTCTTCGAGCCAGGAATGAACTCCATCTTGTTATATGTAGCTCATCAGATTACTTACAGTATGCTTCCTTGGCACTTTGTGTTTGGTCCGATGCGGACGCACTTTGCGAAACTTGTCGAATGCTTATGGGGAACTAGCTTGTGGGTTTTAATTGCTGTATACTTATACCAGAAGAAAATATTTTGGATATTGTAAACTCAAAACTCAGCCACTGATGTTTTTAACTGTACAAATAGTTCCTTTTATGTCATTTAAAAAAGTGCTGTGTCATATTAACTCGTTTTATGCCAAATATTCAAATACTAGCTTGTAATTAGGTAAGCGTAATCACATTGAGGTTGGCTGATGTTGATTTTAAAAAATTATACCGATTTACGTGTTAGCCATATAGGTCGACTGAAAAGGCAGCAAAAAGTAGCTCATAGAATTGTTCGCCTTCTTTCACAGTAAAATAAAATATATGCGTTCGCTGCTTTTATTTTGTATGGGAGACATTCCTATCCAGAAATCTATGAGAAATCTGTAAAGTGAATTCCTACAAAACAAAAACAACTGAAATCTTATGAATTATCAGAAATACGACAAAAGGAATTATGATGATCTAGAAAGAGTTGATATTAAGTATTTACGTAAGCGTTTATTCAAGTTGCGAAAGGCTTTCCCTGGATGTTCCCACTTCAAGCCAATAAATGGAAAATGTTCTGAACATATTATTTCATTTCAGATTATTATTACTACATACATCGTGGGATTTCCTAACAAACATATTATCGGTCACTTAGAGGTCATCTTGGTAAATTACATACTAAAAACTATACATAATCAAACTCCATTTACACTCCGGATATGATTCCAACAATTTCCGTCCACGTTGTCGCGTTTGAGGGGGTTACATCAACAGTTTCAATTTCAGCGGTCAAAGTTTCTTTCTTAAACTTGTCATTGGAATGGATTAGAGTTTTCATATGTCGTCCCAACTTGGTTTTCGAACGGAAGCCCTTCTCACAAATGGAACACCAGAAAGGTCGTTCCCCACTGTGAATTCTGGCGTGTATTTTCAATGCTGCTCCAGACGTAAACCGTTTTGGACAGAAAGTACAGGTAAAAGGTTTTTCCCCAGTATGTGTTCGCAAGTGCCGTCGTAAATGGCTAAGTTGAGTGTACCCCTTTTCACAATGAGTACATCGATGTCTGTACATCTTTTGATGCTGCGATTCCATATGAGATTTTAAATTTTGCGGGTTGGCAAAAACACGGTTACAGTCTTGACACTTAAATTGCTTCAAATTCAACTCATCGTGGGTGGTCTGGTGATATCTCAGCATGGCAGCTTGTGAGAAACTCTTTCCACACAATTCGCAAATGTTAGCCTTTTCTCCGGTATGCGTGACGGCATGAATACGAAGACGATGTTGACGGAAAAACCCTTTTGGACAATGGTCACATCGTAGAGGCGGAACTTCAGGATGGGCTTGTTCTATATGAAATTCGCGTTTGAGGGCACTTATAAATGATTCTGTACAATTTTCACATTTGAACGGTTTCTCCCCAGTATGAGACCTTGTGTGTACAGCTAATTCACTCTTGTTCCGGAATTTTTGAGAGCAGAACTGGCATGAATGATTTTTCTCACTTGTCGGGGCTGGTAAGTAAAAAAAAATTTTAAGTTGAGACGAGTTTGTGTAGTTTTGACTGCATGCTAAGAACTTTGTTTACTACTTACGTCTAGTTCGGAAAGGTTTACTAAGGGCAGGTCTCGAGTGTCTTTTTACGTGCTTCCTCATATGATCTTGACGTCTGAATCGTTTCTTACAGACTTCACATTCAAATGGCTTCTCCTGGCCTGATAAACGGAAATAGAACATCATTTTAACACCATCAACTGAACTTTAATCGACAAGTGATGATGATTATTTATAATGTAAAATTTCTACCTTCATGACATTTCTTCACATGTATGTCACAGCGGCCGGGGTCACTAAAGGTTCTAGGACAATGCGGGCACTGTACGCGCTTTCCATACAACTGATTTTTAACCATTATCACTGCCTGCGAATCCATAACCTTCTGAGTTATATGTTGGTCTAAACCAATATTATCGTCGACACATGAAGTATTAATGGTCATTAGCTCCGTGCCGTCTAACTGAATAACTTTCACTTCATATTTCATATCTTCATGTTTTAGGACCCCAGGCGCTCGTGATTTTTTCATCCTTCGCTTCAACCGAGGTTTTCGCGACTTTCCTTCTTTCGTTTCTTTTTTAGTTTTAGATTTTGAGGGAGCATCTTCTTCCGAATCAAATTCACTAAGAGCTTCAGACTCGTCACTGCTTGCTGCTACATTTTGTCCAGGCTCAAGGAGAGCCACTTCTCCAGGTGACCAGACGGGATCTTCTTCGTCGACTTCTTCATCGGGATTTAGCACCGGTGCACCTTCTATGCTTTGCAAATCTGGCTTCACAACGATTTCTTCATAGTTATCTTCTTCACTACTGTCATCCAACTCGGAGAGGTCATCTTCAGTAGCTTGGCTGCGCATGTAAACAGGACGCTTAATAAGTCTACCAAAAGAAGTTCGAATTCCTTCTCCATCGGTTTTGTCACTATCCTCAGTATTCGACTCGGTAGCCCTGGCTTTACTCTCGTTCTCGCATAAATTTCCTTGTGATTTTTCTTCACTTGTATTTGGACAGTCAACGTTTTCCGTGATATCTGGACTAATATTTTCGGGTTCCTCTTTAGGTTTGCGACCGACTTTTCGGGGACTTCTACTTGGCAGATTTGTTACTTTGGGTGGTCTCCCATCTAGATCGTATTAAAATTTGAACAAATTAATTGACACGAATATTATTCCAACACGTATGTTTTATGATTTTAAAAAATGTATGTGATGTATTACCATAAATGATGTCATCCCGTATGCGATCAACCACATCGAGAATCGCCTTAAGGCCAGATATATTTTTCCTCCTCTCTAACACCTCTTGATTGTCTGTTTTTTTGAAACTTGAATGACTGTTTACGATCTCTTCTTTGATATGCTGCCGTATCGCCAGTAAATCTTTTTCTAACTTTCTGAATTCAGCCAAAATATTGTCAGCGTCTTGTAATTTTCTGCTACAGTTAGTGCAAATGGGTATTTCATGGTCCTTGTACGACCTTCGGGTCACAATCGACATATTAATACGTGTAAGTTCGAAAAATCTGGCTAGTGTAAATTTTTTAGAAGCATCTGGATTGAAGCTTGGGGCTACATCAGCATCATCACCAACTTTCTCCGGAGACTTCTGGGTGAACAGAGGATTTGGAAATGTTTGATAACAAACTATGCAAACAAGTTCGTCTGGGATTGGAGCAGGAACATCTTCCTCATTGGGAGGAACATGAACCACGGAAACTTCCTGATTACTTTCGGCACTGGTAGGATGATTTAAATGGTTTGTGTTTGTTTCTGTGATGGACGTAGTTTGTTCCGCATGTGGGTCAACAGAAGTTTCTTTCCCGTTCTCGTCACGTGTACTAGGTTCAGTCGCAATAACTGCGACTGGAATGGTTACTTCTGGGTTTGAAGTCGTATCAGACAGAGGTTTGGAAGCTACGAGGGAGCTAGGTACAGGAATAATCACTCTAGGAGAAAGTTGGGCTTGTACTGGTGTCAAATGAGAGAGCTGACTGGGGTCCGCATGGACAACTATCGTTTGTTGCATTCCATCGTCAGTTTCCAGTAAAGCAATCTGCCCTCCGCCGACCATAACCGCTTGGCCGACTTGAGATGGGTCAATAATTGAAGTGGTATACACCGTACTAACACCATGGTGGGAGGGCAGCATATTCGCAGGAGTTGTAACGATTGGAACTTCAGTCAACGTTCCAAGGGATGTTGTCATTAATGGGACATCACACAAGTTTGTTGTCAACACAGTTACTTCCGTAGAAGTAGGAATACCATCGCCAGTCGTTATAAGCGTTAATACAGGATTTGCTGTTGGAACAACTTCCGGGACGCCTTGCCCTGTTCCTGGAACTTGCTTGTTTGTGTTATCCATGATATCCTTCACGGAGCCTGAATAAAAACCTAACTCAGATTAGAATAAGAACTAAGAGTCAAAACTTCACGTCCACAATTGTTTTAACTTACTTGAGGAGATTTATCACTACGACGGACAGCGGAAGCAAACGCCTTATCGAAACCCACGGCGCTTGAATGACATGAATAAATTTGAATTTTAACACTTTGACCTTGACCACCCACTTGAAGAAAAGTTCATCTTGTCACTAAACTTAATGAACTTCAAATCAAACAGTCAGTTGCAATCAGCTGAGAATGACTATTTGTATACCATTCTATTCTAACCAGCTGACAAGACCCCTGCTTCATGAATTCAGCTATTTAAACATAATTTCTTGGTACTTAATTTTGTTAGCCAATTAAAACAATGCTTTACAATGAAAGAACATTTAAAATAACGAGATAATAGACGATATTCCACAATTTCCTCAAGACGAGAGTAAAAAACTCAATGCTTTGCCTTGGCTTGTTCTTTTGCCTCGCTAAAACATGTGTTCACAAGTACCCATTCATTTAATGTACAATGTCGGATACACGAGTACCACAAGTCTTTATTTACCCCAAAATGACGAGGGTAATGCGCTTTTGTACAAAATGAGAAGATTCACTCAATGACAATGACAAAACCAAAATTGATTTATCCAATACAATACAACATACAACAAAGTCCAAAAGTAAACACCGAATCTGTCTTCAATTTTCAATTGAATTATTCAGACTAATTATCCCGGTAAGATTACAGAATTTGTTTCCAATAATTACATTATACACTACCGCAAGTATCCTGTTCAAAACAAAATCTCAGACAGATCTTTGTTTATTTCGGTTTTAAATAGTGTTTCTGAGTTCCTTCTTGTTTCATTTGGATTGTTGTTTGATTTTATAAGCCTTGGAACTCGTGCTTTGTCAAGAATTTTGATTGATTCAGTGTTTGGAAACATGGAGCCAATGTCGTTTGACAGTTTCTCAACCAGTATTGCTCCCATGTCCACTGGAGACGGACTGGGACCGCTAAAACGTACTCAGTAAGTTGCGCATGCTTTGACATTTAATTTTTTTTTTACGTATTTTGGAGAAGTTGAATTGCTGATGGCTGATGGCTGATGGACATTAATTTTTCCTTATTAAAGGGCGCCGGTTACAACAGGTACAAGCGTGTTGGCTCTGCGTTACAAGGGTGGAATACATGATGGCTGCCGATATGCTCGGAAGTTATGGATCCCTTGCTCGTTACCGAGATTGTCCTAGGCTTCATGTTGTCAACAAAAGCACTGTTGTCGCTTGCATGGGGGATTACGCTGACTACCAGCACCTAATGGGCATCATTGAACAGAAGGCGTACGTTGACTATTGCCGATTTCCGTTATTCGTTTGAATAATATTTGTTCGAAAAATTAGTAATTTTATGATGATCGTTTGTAGAATCTCAGAGGACTGTCAAGATGATGGCTTTAACATTACAGCTCGTTCCCTTCATTCATGGCTAACTAGGGTTTTATACAATAAACGCTGCAAGTTTGATCCTTTATGGACCACTTTCCTCGTCGCTGGAGCTGACGCGAATGATGACGGTGAAAACGTTGAGTAAGTTGTTCTGGAACTAAGTTTGGAAAATGGCTGGCTTGATATGTATTTACCTATGTTTTAGGTACAGTAAGTAAGTATACTTTCTCTTTTGAATGTTTTCAGATTCTTGGGTTTCGTTGATAAGTTAGGAACAGCTTATAAAGACCCTGTTATTGCTACTGGCTATGGCTCAATGTTGGCTACTCCAGTGATGCGGGCTGCTGTCGAAGAGAAGACCAAAAATGGTGGCGAGCTTACGGAAGCTGATGCTCGGACGATTCTCAACGATTGCATGAAAATTTTATTCTATCGTGATGCTCGTGCTCTTTGTAAAGTAGGTTAAACACTATGTCACGCTTTTTAGTGTAAACAAACGTGTATTATACGAAAGGTATCTATTTGAAAACAGTTCCAGATTGCCGTCGTTCCTACCGGAGGTTCTGCCAGAATTGAGGGCCCATTCGAAATCAAGGGCAACTGGGATGTAGCTCATGCTATCAGGTAGGACTTTATTACGTTTGCTTGTATATAATTTACTGTTCATTTAACTTGCCATTACTAAATGCCTTTAATTCTGATTTAAAGGGGATACGAGTAAAGCGAGTCTATTCAGGAGGAAGGTCAAGTGTAATTTCAGATATTGATGTTATCTTTAATAGCTTGTTTGTATGAAAATCGTAATTTTCTAATAAATCGTCTTTTAAGTGATATTAATATGTAAAAGGAAGTGGAATTTATATTGTTTCCCTTTTGTATTGGTATTCCCTTGTATGTTCCAAAAATATAATGAACGAAAATCACTGAGAAGTTGGGTATAAAGTTTTCTTTTATTTCATAAAAGATACAAGTCGAACATAGCCACACCAATGCACTTTCAAATTACAAACGACGACCACGGCGACCTCCCTTCCTTCTTGTAGAGTCCGATGGAATTGGTGTAACGTCCTCAATTCTGCCTATTTTCATTCCCGAACGAGCCAAAGCCCTGAGTGCCGATTGCGCTCCAGGCCCCGGAGTTTTTGTTCTGTTTCCTCCAGTAGCCCTGAGCTTGATGTGAAGCGCAGTGATTCCCAAGCTTTTGCATTTCTCAGCAACGTCTTGGGCTGCCAACATAGCAGCGTACGGAGAGGCCTCGTCACGATCCGCCTTTACCTTCATTCCTCCAGTAATACGGGCGATAGTTTCCCTAGCAAGTCAAAAACAAAGAGAACATAAAATACTTTCGGAAAGAACTAAAAAGTTGTTTACATCGAATTTTTAAGCAGTTATCAATACATACCTTCCTGACAAATCAGTGACGTGGACAAACGTGTCGTTGAAACTGGCGTAAATGTGGGCTACACCAAACACTTGCTCTCCATCGCGGACCTGAGGACCCAGAGAAATTTGCACTTCCTCTTTAGGCGCACGGGTTTTCCTTGGACCCATTTTTAACGACTTTCAAATCCTAAAACAAACCAAAGTTAACTTTTTTAAAGTACCTGCACCAATCGTAAACAACACAGTTTCTATCATTCGTCAACAACTATGAGCTCCAGAGCTACCCCATGTGTATCACAATCACCGGTGACATCAACCGTGCCAAGTTGACCTGACCTGACTTCATTTCAAAACTAGTCAGTACTCCGAGCTGAATTATCACTAATTAAACACATGATTGTAATTAAATTAAACAATTTCTTACCGATTTCAATCAAAATTACTCCTGGAAAAGAGGTCTCCAATAAAAGAAGGATGCACGAGATGAACTTGTCTGCAAGAGCAATACAGATTCTAGTAACAGGCCGTCTAAACTTTGAAGTGCGGAGGTAATCTCAAATCACTTTATGGCAAGCGTAGTGTTTGCTCTTCCCCAAACAACATACATCTTACCTCCTTTGCTCCTCAACTTGCCCCATTTTCGCTGTTGTGTCGAAAAACTCTATCAGCTCACGTGGGTATTTAAAAAAATGACAGATGGCGCTTGCTGCATGATGGCTGAACCAGTAGCTTCTTGCGATTCCAGTCGCTATTTCGGGAGTGGAAGACCGTTCCAAACTCGTAAACTAAAATAAATGAGCATTTCTCAGGAGCAATCCAATTTGGAAATAAATGTTTTGCCGATTCCTCCAGTCAACTGATTTCTGAAAAACTAATGCAGCCTGAGACTTAGCATCCTGTGACCTTTGCAAATACTCATAAAATACTCGCATGAAGCTTTGATTGATCAGTTTCTTTTTTTTATGTAAATGGACACCAATAATTTCTTTAAAGTTTCATCCCCCACCATCAGTAATACCTGCATACTAGATGGTTGCCAAATAGTAGTAGTAGAAAATCTGCTTTTGCAGGCTTAGTTTTTGTTAATTTATTATAGAAGGGAAGGCGTGGTAGAAACAGCATGAACATGAGACATTGAGTGTTTTGCACACAACTCTTAAACCTGTGTAAGTACTTTTTAATGCGATAAATGGAAATATTGCGTTTGATATTATATCATCATCACACTCACGTTTCACATTCCTTCTAATCTTCTTCTATTGTTGATATGATGATATGTTATTCTTATGCAATGCTCTTTTCATGATAATGCTGCACGATTTCAAAACGACTTTAACACAAGGAGTCATCAGCACAAGAGCGTGATCGCCGTTGGGACTCTATCACAGACAAAAAAAAATGTCATGAAATTCTACATCAAAAAGCATTGTTCGGTAAGAAAAATTAAGCTTTTAAAGCGTAACTGAAGAGAACGCTGCTGGTACATAAAAAAAACGGAAAAATGTTTACTGTTATAATATGCATCAGCGTTACGCATTCACTCAAGCAAGCCAGAACTCACTGAACCCTAATACGTTATGCAATATTTTATTCTATACAATGCGACTTCACTCATGGACAGTTTTAAAGAGTTTCTTTACAAAGTCGGAGTTGAACTGTTTTGTATAAATAACCCATAAAAATATCTTTGAACAAATAAATCAGTGTACATAAACATGTGTCCAAGCCACTTCATAGCCGGAATCCAGTAAACAGTTTGACAGCTCATAAAAACCCTTTCATGTTGGAAATTAGTTCGTGCCGCAAACCATTTCATCATTTATACATTTTTTTTCTTATTTTAATCCTACCACTCAGAGTTACTCTCTTTTACAGTTAATTTGTAATTCAACTTGAACCACAAGAAGAAACTAACTTCTAACCTGGGCAGATGATACCCCAAAAAAAGATGACTCTTCACCATTGTATGCAAAAACCAAAGAGGATTGCTTTTTATATGACACATCCAACATTACTCATTTAATTTAATAGAATTTTTGTTTCGTTAAACCCTCTAGGAAAAAAATGGGTGGTGGTTTCCTTTCTTCTCGAAGAACCTCCATTTCCTTTTCCTTCACGTACACCTGTACGTGAAAATTAGTAGAAGAGAAAAAAAAAACAGAACCCGTGGCTAGTTCTAGTCTACACTACAGCATTTTTTTTCCTTTCGTCATATTCATGAATGTTATGTTCACAGGAAGAGAAACATATACAGTCCAGTGCGTGTATGTGTCGACTACCTCTCTGGCTTTTTTATGACGATGACAAAAAAAAACTTCATTTTTTTCGATGAATGTGAAAGTAGGTTTGATACAGGGAACTTGAATAGAATATACCTTGCCTTGCTAAATGTTTCTTTCTTCTGTACAGCCAAGTTTTCGTGCTAGCAAGACTGGATTTTTTTTTCTTCTTTGTTTAAGTCTAGAAATTACACGACATGATTGAAGATTCCATCTGTCGTTTTGTCCGAAATGAAAGGAAACTTTAAGTGCCTAAGAATGCATGCACATAGCTAACATGTACCGGAGGAGTAGTGCAATAATAATAATTTTCAGATATCCTCCCATCCCCATTTTTTTTTTGTTCCCATCCACTTCTCAGCTAGCAACAAGGTATCCTTTTTTTCCCTATATATTTCTCATGCAGTCGTGTGTAAAACGTCCCTTGAACCCAACCAGAAAAGTATACTAGAGTTTTTATTGTTTATTATGCAAGCATACCAGAAAACAAACTACCATCCGCTGTAGCACCAAATAAACCATAAAAAAATTGTATGCCACAAGAGTCTCTCTCCACTCTATATCCTCCTACACTTTTATTGCCGAATTTGTTCATGATTGTGACGTGACTTTTGTGTACGAAAATATTGTACATGTGTGAAGGGAAATTGTGGATGTGTTTCACATATGAACGGGTCCAGTTTTGTGGTTTAGCGTTTTATGCTCAAGAAACGCTTGAACTTTTGTCTGTTTACGCTGCTCGCTCGCTCGTGCAGTTATTTCTCTTCACCACACGGTGATGGAAGCAATACAAAACAAAAACATCGATATCGACGATATTTTATGTTTTGTGGATGAAAATATATAGCACAAAATAAACTACTATGTATGCATGGAACACTATATATTATGTTATCAATGACAGTTACAATTAATCTGGCTGGACTGCAGTAATCAATAATAGATACAAATTTTGCAGCAGTGGCTTTTCTTTTCCTGTGCTTTTTTCTTTCGGGTAAGCAGATTTTTTTTTTTCTTCGAGTTTTGGATGACTTACTTTGGGAATTCCAGAAAAAGTAGGCGTATGAAAAATGTTTCTCAAGAATTTCTTCATGATATTATGTTGCAAGCTTTGCTCGCAGTATTTAAAACACAGAGGGAGCGATTTAAAAAATATAAAGTGTTTGATAAGCTTATTTACTATAGTCTCAAACTCAAAGTGTTCCAGACTCCATGAAATTTACAACCTATATTGTGTTATGTTATATATGAATATATATATATATATATATATATCCATAGTCTTACGTATTTCCATACTATAATATCTACAAAAATTTAGCATGTACATTAATCTACTACCTACGCAGTTGCACAAGTATGTTTGTTTTAGTAAAACTTTATCAGGGGAAAAAAAAAGTTGTATGATGGTACTTTGTTCCGGTGGTCTTGCATGATAACTCATCACCACCTCGTTTGGCAGTTGTTTTACACAAACAAACAAAAACAGCAAGTCCATGATATTTCAAGTACAAACGCAAAGCCTTGTTCATGATAGAATCAGCTCTGCATTTAAAATATTCTTGCAGTGTGTGTATTTATTTTCTCTCGTGTCAGTAATACAATAGTACGACGATAGCGATTAGTCTATAAAAATGTGTTTTGTCTTGTCATCAAAAGGATTTTCATTGCACTTGAAAACTCAAGTGGTTGAACTATAAAAGCTTTAAAAGTCATATCATTTTGAAGATGAGCGTATTATACGAACGAAAATTCCTTGAAGAATTTACTGTGACTGTACAGCTATTTTTTTTTCGTTTCTCTTTAAGCTTATACAACACTCCTGAGAAAGTCTAAAAACCCCAAGATTTTTAAAGTGCACACACATATGAAACACAGCAAAAGTATACCAAAATCCTAAACGTAGGCATTCAATCTGTCTGCCTTCTGGACAAACATAAACAGAGAGAGCATGAATGTTACTTGAAATCATGCATAAACATAAAACGCTGCCTTTTAAATATACATCCAATATATCCTACTTTTTCAGTTGGGTTTCAGCTCTTTGTGATAAGGCTCGTTTATGTTGAATGTTAAGCGCAAGTTGGAGGAGGCTTTCACGTTTTAGAAGATGCAAATTCGCTCAAGTTCCATTGAACTGCGTGTTGGCATGTGTGTCGATCTCTCAGATATGTATCTTGCAGTTTATTAGGTACTATAAAGTCCTATGTACTCCATTTACAGGAGAAAATTGATAATATTAGAAAAAATAACAACAGATAAACACATCTCATTTCAAGACTTAGCTGTACAGCTAAGACTTTTATTTTCCACTTGAGCTTCTCTCTAAACGCCTGTTATAATTTCACTTGCAATAGTTTCAAAGAAAAGATGAAAAAGATCTCTTCGCTTTGTACGAACAAAAGCCCAAGTATGCCCGAACTAATAGGTGGTTTTCGTGGTGGGAATGGTAGGACATCCATATAGAAAAAAAAAATTATTATTATTTTTTCCCTTTATAATACTACCATATCATGGAATATAATACAACATGACGGACAGAAAAAAAAACGTCATAAGGAAAAGAGGTATATAATCTAGAATTTTGAAATTCTTCTCAGGAGAAGACAAGCCACACACAGGATAAAAAACGAAGGAAAAAAAATTCTAGTGTTCAATGCACTTTCGTCGACAGTTCTACTCGTTGGTCGGTCGGACACAGGACACTGAAAGTTTATTTAGTTGAGGTGGTAGTGATGGTGGTATAGTCAACGAAGCTCCTTTGCTTATAATATTATTTCAGTTTAGCTAAAGGCAAGGAAAAAAATATCCTATGTAAAACTCCAAGTATTATTCATATATAATCTTGTCTATATGAAAGTTGTATACAAAAAA
>VICI01001423.1:0-22724 GCA_019593645.1 Akabosia matsudoensis
CTTGACGTTCCATACACTTCTTTCTGGATAAATTGTTTTTGACTCTTAATTGCTACATTTTTGTCCGTTCCTCCATTTGTCCGTACAAATTGTTACCGAAATACTGACTATTAAATGATTATTACATATTTTCATTAAAAAATACATGCCTTTTGGAAACAAAACATGCTTTCTTACTTTCATCCCACTAAAAGCAAGCTCCAGCTTAAGTCTCACATGCGAAACATAATCTCGTATTTATGACTTTTAGCCCAAATGAGCCCTCGGTGTACTTTGGTTTATCGGTAATGTGTTGAACACACAAAAAACAGTTTTTTTTATTGATTTACGGTACGTTTGGAGTATCTTGGCCATAGATCTTTCTCCTAGGCACAATCAACGTTTGCGTGGGAGCATTTATTTGTAAATTACAAACCGATCCGTGAACTTTTTCTGCCTTCCACTCTTAATACTGAAAGAAACCAGTGCAAATGAGCTGGTTCCATAGGCATCCTATCCAGTTTTCACGAATATCAGTTTCGTATTTGTTCTGACTCATTACTCCCATGAGCATGAAGAATTGTGCCGATTGCGAAGAACTGAAGCCATTCTAGCCAGAAACGACCTCAAAAAAAGAATGGCATACTTACACAATTCGAAAAAAATGTGGTTTGTGGACTTTTATCACGCACGCACCTGGAGAAAGGGAAATGGAAAACGTAAAAAGGCTCCCGATATTGCCAAGTGTTACATGGATGTACTCCAAAGACCTTGGGGTGAATTTACCGGAACACTTTATGGTTCTAAAGTGTACACCTCCGCAAGGCTCGTTTAGTTAGACAATGAAAGTAACCTTTGTAAAAAGGACAGAACTTGATGATGATCTTGTCGTAAATAAAATTGTTTAATTGCTTGTGAGTCTACACAGCTCTTTCAATAATCAAATGTTTTCAGTAAGAAGGGAACTCATGATTTGAAAGCTGTAGAAATGGTTTTTGATTTCCAGTTTGATTGTTTTTCAGCAATGAGCACAGAGTGTGACTGGCGTATACTATGGCATAGCCGTAGTATCGAATTTACTTGGACACTTTTTTTCAAGCATCGTGTTTTTTTTTCTTTTTGTCCATGTGCTCTTTGGTAAAGTCAACATTGTATTCAAGGTCACTTAAATGAATAAAGTGGATTTTTTTTCATCTGGAGCGTCCAGAAACACGTCAACACATATTTTGTCTTGTTACACGCTAGATTGAGTTTCAACATGTGATTCCATTTGTCACAACTCACAAGTGACTTCCAGAGCTCCTGTGCATGGAGCCCAGCCGGTAATATGAGCTTTCAAATCACTTGGACTGGAAAATAGTACCACACAAACACCAGACACGATGTTTAAATACATTTTCGTCTTCGCCACAAGTTTTCGTCATTAAATCAAATCAGAGCCAAAATTACTTCCAAAATGAGGCTTAACTATTCATTAGCCTTATCGCTGATTTTATCGGTGGCATTTGTGTGGGGCCAGTCCCAGCATAAGAAAAATAGTACTTCTCAAGCAACCAGCTCTAAAAATATCCTTTTCTACATGGGCTGCGGCTCGTACAGCATGCGAATATCAATCTGGCCTTTGATCAAAGCTCTGACTGAAAAAGGCCATAAAGTAACTTTCATTTCCGCCTACCCCTCGAAAACTCCACACCCAGGAGTGTTTGACTTCGTTCCAAAAACAGTGCAAGACTGGTGGACTCAGCTAAACCAGGACATGACCGTGTACGACCTCCGCAAAAATGGCCAGCTCATTCCGTTTTGGTTCAGCGTGCCCGAGTTTGGTCTTGAAGTCTGCAGAAAAATATACCAAGATCCCGAAGTCGCCGGGTGGATTAAGCGCTCTCAGTTTGACCTCGTTTTCGTCGACTCATTCGTAAACGAGTGTGCTTACGGACTGGCGCATGTCTTCAAGGCGAAAATGATTTCGCTAAGTACTACGTCCATTATGCCTTGGTACTACGACGCCTTTGGAATACCTGATGATAGCTCATGGGCAACTACAGATATTTCCCTGGGCTTACCAGTCCAAAAAATGAGCTTTCTCCAGAGAACAATCAACGCTGTTGACCCAGTCGTGTGGAAAGCTATTCGTGAGTGGTGGTACTTTCCAAAGCTCGAGGAAATCAGCGAAACGGGCCTTGGACTGTAGCACATTCCAAGTTTTAGTGAACTTGAAAAAAACATGAGTTTAGTCTTCATTACGACTCATTACTCCCAAGAGTTTGCCAGGGCATTTCCTCCAAATGTTTTGTCTCTGGGAGGGCTCGGCGTTGTGGAAAAAACTGAGCCAATGCCGGCGGATATAGAAAAATTTATACAAAAAGGAAACCACGGCTTTATCTACATTAGTTTTGGAACAATTGGAGAGTTCACGCAGTTGGATAAAGAGGTGCGAGACGCCTTTGTTCAAGGACTGCTCAGGTTTCCACAAATTCAGTTTATTTGGAAGTCCACTGATGACATTGGGCAGCAGTTACCGGAAAACTTTATGGTACTGAAGTGGGCACCACAACAAGCTCTGCTTGGTAATGAAATAAACTTTTTTGTTTTTGAGGACGAGCTTTTTGTAATTACTGAATATTTTACAGCTCATCCAAAAATAAAAGCTTTTATTACTCACGCCGGACTTGGAGGCATCAATGAAGCAACCTTTCACGCAGTGCCGATGATATCCTTTCCCTTGTTTGCGGAACAAGATCATAATGCAAACCTATTGGAAGCGAGGGGAATTGCGGTCAAACTGGAAATAGTCACGCTGCAAGCAATCCAACTGGAGACAGCCATTAACCAAATTACGACATCGGACAAGTATAAAAACTCGTGCATTCGTTGATGAAAAACATTTCAGTTTTGTTGCAATTGTTGCTTTAAAGTCTGTCTTGTTTTTAGGTTCAAACAGAACATGAAAGTTGTTTCTAAACTGTTTCGGGAAAGGACGCAGTCTGCTTTGGATACGGCAGTTTGGTGGACTGAGTTTGTGCTAAACAATGATCCCGAGGAAATATCAGCTTTTCTCAGGCCGCTCAATGTTGACCAGTCTTGGTGGGTGCGAAGACAGTTGGATGTATGGCTGTTTGTTGGAGTAGTTCTCTTGATAAGTGTCAGCATCAGTTTGTATTGTATAAAACGGTTTTTGTGTTCATTGACAAAATGTTTCAAGGGAAAGTCCAAATTAAAATCGAATTAAATGATGTCAATTACTTGTGTTTCTGTTTACATTTGCACTTAGGGTCAAGTTGACAGGTACTTGACAGGTGTGTAGTATAGTTGTACGTTGTATGCCTAGTGTAGGGAGGGAATGTAGTGTATGCCTATGAGCACTGGAGGATCAGATCGGTTGAAACCGAAAATATACAAAATGAGTTAGCTATTGATTACCCTTCACTTCTCTAGTAATTGACCGTTTTTTTAACCAATGCCAAAGTCTGCCATGTGTGTGCGTGCCGGCAACCAAATCCCTGATGAAGTCGCTCATCGGTGTTCATTTGAGTATTCCATTAAAGTAGCACTTGTAAATCAACTTCGTTGTTTTATAGAAAACCACTTTCTGCTCACAATCATTTTGAGCTCCTCTAGATGAAAGATCCAAGCACATTTGTACAACAAAAGATACCTACAAGTACACGTCTTCGTGTACCACCAAAATGTCAGGTTTAGGTTTGATATTGATGCATCGTGGTTTTTAGTGCGTAAAAGTTTTATCCACAAATAGAACAAACATTTTAGTATACTAATGCAATTGGTAGCCACAGTTTATGACTTTACATTTTTCCGGTTGTGAAAGCTCTGAACGAGCGTGGCCATCTCTTTACATTGATTTCTGGCTTGGAACATTTTGAAGATTCTAACAATATGGCAAACTTGGCTTACTTTACTCTGGAAAAAATGGAAGAAAGCTGTTATGGAATTTTGGAATACAAATGTTTACGAGTATCGAAAGTGAGGCGCTGACGCTGCAATCCTGGCTTGAAGCTGAAGACATAGGTGTCAAGTCCTGTAATGTCCTTTACTCTGACGAGGATTTTGACAATTGGGTTAAAACAAGCAAGTATGGCCTAATCATTATAGAAGGCGTCGTGAATGACTGTACTCCAGGACTTATTCAGTTGTTCAACTCAAAACTCATCTTGTACGGTATTCTATTAAAAAAAGAGTGAAAGACACTCGAGAATACCCCAATTTACAACCATATTTTTCTCATGGATTTCCAGTATTTCGTTAGTTCGCAGAGACATACTGGTTTCCACATGAAATGTCATCCATAATAAATGCTTCATTGAATAGCATCAGATTGGGTGAAAAAATGTCGTTTGTGGAGAGCCTTCAAAATGCAATTTTCCCTATTCTGCTCCAACTAAAGCGGGAGTGCCAGTACTTTCCCGTTCTGGAGGAGAACACTCAGGTTGCTCTAGTGCTGAGCGAAAACGACCTGCCGTCCTTCAAAGGTATTGAAGAGAAAACGAATCTTGTGTTTCTTACAACTCACTTCACTATTGTTCAGCCGAGATCACTGCCGCCACACGTTGCTCCTATCGCCGGTGATTAATAAAAGACCAAAACCTCTTACAAAGGTATGCGTTTGTATACAAATAGTGATAGAGTGCGTTCGGCTCATATAAAGTCAAGAATTTTATTTGTACAGGAGACAGAAGCAATTTTAAATTCGACAAAATCAAGCTTTATTTTTATCAGCTTTCGCTCTATTGTAGACGTCTCTAGGTTTGACTTCGAGGTTCAATTTGAATTTGTGAGAGCTTTGAATTCCTTTCCGGATGTGGAGTTCATGTGGAAGAAGTCTACTCCGTTGATTGAGTCACTTTCTCCTCAAGATATGGTTTTGGTTCAAATATGGATGCCTCAGAAAACCGTTCTTGTTAAAAGGTTGACAAGTTGATAAAATAGTTTTCCTAGCCAGATACATCATTACCAAATTGTGTCTGAGTATTGATTTAAGCACATCCAAATGGAAAAGCATCTGTAATTTGTTGTGCAATGGGATCGGTTACTGAAACTGTCAACTTTCAAGCTCCAAGCCATTCTTATTCCAGTGTTTGTGGACTATGTGAAACAAGAAAATAATGCAAATGTGCTTGTCAGGAGATGAGTCGGAATTCGACTGGAAATTCTAGATGTGAAGAAAGAAGAAATGGAGCATGCCAATTCCGAAATGCTCACAAGCGAAAAGTTAGTCTGTGGTGTTCCTGAAGACAACTCCCCCCCCCCAAATAAATGTATTGTTTGCATATGCATCAATATTCATCTATTTCCACTAGGTAGTGCGTCACAATGAAAAAACTTTCGACGCTTCAAAGGGCCGAAAGGTTCCTCCGATTGATGATTGAAACTTCCTTTGGGGTGGATTGAGTACGTAATTCAACAAAACACAAATGATTACCTCACAACCATCAGTATTCGCCAACAATGATGCAAACGGCGACAGATTGATTTCGGTTTGTCTAGTCGCCACTTCTTTAATTACGCTCATATTCTGCAAAATAGGTGCCAATTATATAGACCGAAATTTAGCGAAATAAAGATTTGAGTATTTATTTACACACGAAGCCTCCCATTCCTTCATGTACTTCAGAATGAATATGAAGTGAAATTATTGGCGAAGAAAGGCTGTATGTGGAACAAAATAATCGTTTTCATAATGCAAACACCATAATACATCTCGATCCGTCTGTGCTATGAAATGATTTTTTAATTGTTCATAGCTTGCGTGCACCTTTGGCTTGCACAACCGACTTTTTAAAACAATGCCCACAATACCTCCAAATAATAATATGAATGAGGTATTGCGGATTTGATATACATAAATAAACATTTTATTATAGATGTGCACCTCATTTCTCCTTGAGGCTGCTAACTTGTATAAACAAATAAATAAATAAAAATTATAGATGTGCACTGCACGTGCAAATGTTATCATTTTAATCCTCGTCTTCCCTACTATTCCACCAAACGAAAACTGCCTCATCCAACTTTAACCATTACAATCCTTTCTGAGATAAAACCCAGAGCTGGAAAATAAACCGATTCTAGAAGTTTTCTCAGGATTGGTGTGTCGCGTGTTTACAACAGACCACGATTTATCACGTAATCATATAGGTGTTGCATCAAACTTCGAAGTAGCATGCAAGAAAAGTTGTCTGTAAAAATACATACTCAATATAATTGGGGGTTTTCTTATTCTTTTTAAAATAAAGATGACATGAATAATACGCTTTTGGTTGGCCTTGCTTTCAGTATCTATCGCAAAATCCCATTCTTTCACTATCTTCAGAATGGGAAGCATAAACTTTCTTGTACGATGTGCCATTCTAATTGCAGTTTGCAGATTTGAAACAGTCGAATCTGCAGACATATTACTCTTCGGTGCTGTTGCAACTCATAGCTTACGACTTTCAGTGTTTCCAACTATAGAAGCACTTGCTGAAAAGGGACACTCTGTCACTTACATTTCGCCGTATGATAACTTCGAAGATCCTGACAAGAAATCAAAGGTAAAGTATTACACCCCTGAAAAATGGAAAAAGGCTATGATAACCTGGGACACCGGTCTTTTCGAAGTGAGAAAACAAAATTCCATCCCCCAATCATGGATGGACTTCCATCAAGTGGGAATCCTGGCTTGCACAGTGCTCTACTCCGATCCTGAGTTTTTGAATTGGGTGAAAACGTCTAAGTTCGACCTAGTCATTATGGAAAGTGCCCTGAACGACTGCGCATTGGGATTAGTGCACGTGTTCAAAGCAAAACTGGTTCTTTATGGTAAGTCTCATAAACCAGTTCCACTTTCACTCACGCAACCATAGAATGATGGAACTACATATGACTGTTGTACAAACTCAGGTACGGGATCTCCCTTTCCATGGTTCACTGATTCATATGGATTTCCGGACGAGTCGTCAAGCATTATAAACTCGGCACTAAATTTTCCATCTGCGGAGAGAATGACGTTCATCGAGAGAGTTCAAAATGCGCTTTACCCATTTTGGTATCACTACAACAGAATTAACTGGTACTTTCCCATACTGGAAGAGATAACGCGGAATGGCCTTGGATTAGCGAAAGATGAGCTGCCCAGTTTCCGAGAAATTGAAATGAACAATAGTTTGGCACTGCTTACTATACATTCAGCAATTGACCAGCCACGAGCACTTCCACCTCACGCTATTCCCATCGGCGGAGCGGTTATATCACCCAAGAAGAAACCAATGACGAAGGTTAATGAAAGTTTTGTATCAACGACTATTTCTTTTGAATTCTTTTGAATATCGAAATGTCCTTTTAAAGGAAATTGAGACGTTCATCAACTCATCCGAGTCTGGATTCATGTTTGTGAGCTTTGGTACAGTTGCCGACTTCAATTTGATTGCAGATGAAGTTCAGAATGAATTTATTAGCGCACTTAGCGCTTTTCCAAACATGAAGTTTTTATGGAAGCAGTCCCCTCCGATCAATAAACCTCTGCCAAAGAATGTTCTGATGGTCAAATGGGCCCCTCAACAGACTATTTTGGGTACATTGCCTTCACAGAACTTAAAGTTCTCATTGAAATATTAGGTATTAGAATTTTCATTGTTTTACATACTTTGCATATTGGCGTATGTATCTGAACAGGACATCCGAAAATTAAGGGATTTATCACGCACTGTGGAATGGGCTCATCCACGGAAATGATTCATTTTGGAGTTCCCGGAGTTCTGATTCCGATTCTTGCAGAGCAAGATGTTCACGCAAATATACTCGAAGCCAGAGGAGTTGGCGTTCGTGTTGAAATAGTCACACTAAAAAAGGAGCAGTTAGTCCATGCCATTTCGGAAATTCTGAACAATGAAAAGTAAGCGCTTTTCCCACAATAGTACTTGCATCAATGCATGATGTCCAGCTTATACAGTACATTTATTTCTGTTTTGTGCGTTATAGGTATCGTAATGCAATGACAAAGTTGTCGGCAGCTTTCAAAGACCGCATTGTAGACCCTATAAGTCTTGGAATTTGGTGGATTGAGTATATACTCAGACACGACAATTCCAATGAACTTCTCATCCCTGTAAGCCTACGCCAGTCATGGTGGAAGCGTCGGCAAATCGACGTGTGGGTTGCACTCTGGACCGGTTTTCTTCTAATATCGGCTATGCTTATACTTTTACTGTACTACATTATCAGTTTTTTTGTCTCTATCTTCAAGTCTAGTGGTCCACAAAAGCGGTCAAAAACGAAATCCTCGTAAGTTTAATTTGTCCAGTTTGCAGTTCTTTTTGGTTTTAAAAACCGGTTTCATCACATGGTCATCGTGCATGTCCAGCTACTTTTATACCATGTTCCATAGCATCAAGTTATTTTAGTTGACAGCTTTGTGACCTTGTAGCCTACTGAAATAAAGTATCGACCTATTATGATAAGCACAGTCCATTTTTCTATTTGCTTGCAGCCTCACATAAATAATCTCACAGCCATTTGCCCAAGAATCTTAGCTTCATGCATGTATCACCTACAATGATTTTCTTACATATAAGATGATCTCACTGAACAGGCTCTCAGGTGCAACATTTTCACTTGCCTTTATGGTATCGCTAAGGACAAAACTACCTACAAGCAAACAAAAAGAGTTTAAAAAAGGAATCTAGTTCCAAGCTAGTGTTTCTCCAGTAATGATCAGTATTTCTGTTTCGCTTACGCGTAACAAAGCTGGTCATTTGTGAAAATGATCGATCAGAGAGTTTTCCTCCTTTTCCTCCCAATCCTGCTATGGGTAGGGACTGGGCCAGCATTGTCTGCAAATATTTTAGTATATGGAATAGTAGGTTCTTATAGTCAGCGTATTACCATGTGGCCGATGATAGAAGCCTTAGCAGATCGAGGCCACCAGGTTTCCTTCCTATCTCCGTATGAAAGTCCCGACAAAAATGCAAAGGTGTACGACTATACCCCTAAACTCTGGAAGGAAGCAATGGGACCTTGGGAGTCACATTACAGTTTTTACGAAAAAAGAAAAACAACCGGTGGCATATTGAAAGCCTGGCTTGGATTCCCAGATTTGGGAGTTCTCTCCTGTGAAAAGTTGTACCAAGATGAAGAGTTTGTTGCATGGATGAAGTCAAGCAGATTTGACCTTGTGATTGTGGACAGCTTGTTTAATGAGTGCGCGTTTGGAATGGTTCACTACTGGCAAACAAAGTTTATTGTTTACGGAACATCAACAGTGTACGGCTGGTACTATGACCAACTTGGCTTTCCAGATGAAAGCTCCTCTGTAACGGATCTCATGTTGGGTCTACCAGTCGGAAAGGAAATGAACTTTCTCCATAGATTTTACAATGGACTTTTCCCCCTGATGTGGACATTTCTTAGAGAATTCATTTACTTGCCGAAACTCGAGGAGATATCAAAGAAAGGATTAGGTCTAGATGAAATTCCGTCATTTAGCGAGATAGAGAGGAATGCCAGTTTGAATTTGCTGACTTCACACTACACTATTGATTATCCAAGATCTTTTCCACCATATGCTATTCCCATCGGTGGGATTGTCGTTTCACGCAATAAAAAGCCATTGCCGAAGGTACACCACCAAAGCAAACACAATTAGCTGTAATTTTATGTGTAAACAAAGTGTAATTTTGGGTTTTAGGAGTTGGAAGAGTTTGTTGGCAAATCGAAAAATGGCTTTGTCTACATTAGTTTTGGAACAGTTGCGGAATTCATTAACTTTGAGATGCAAACACAGACGGAGTTTATAAATGCGATAAGCAATTTTCCAGACATTCGGTTTGTGTGGAAGTCATCGTTTGAAATTAATGCAACTTTGCCTAAACACATTTTTGTGACTAAATGGGCACCCCAGCAGAGTCTTCTTGGTATGAGTTAACTTTAAACAAGAAAATATGTATGTGTATCGTATTTTATAAGTTGAAAATGTCCATATTTTTCGTTGTGTATAGCTCATCCTAATATACGGGCTTTCATTACTCACTCGGGCATGGGATCAACTGCAGAAACAATTCATTACGGGGTTCCAGTCATTTCTTTTCCTGTCTTGGCCGACCAAGACATGGTTTCCAACTGTTTAACTTCTCGCGGAGCTGCTATTCAACTTGAAATCACTAAACTGAAACAGTCGCAGTTGGAACATGCTATAAAGGAAATACTACATAATCCCAAGTACGTGTCACACACATTAGAGTTGCCTTAAAGAAATTAGTAAATCAATTCATTCTATGTTTATGTATCTTTTTGAAATGAAGGTATCGAGAGGCTATGAAAAGGCTCTCAGCCTTCTTCAAAGATAGACCAATGCCACCACTGGAAACAGCAATTTGGTGGATAGAATTTGTCTTGCGACATGAATACCCAAACCAATATCTTCAACCACCGACAGTTGGTCAGTCCTGGTGGGTTAAGAGGCAGCTCGACGTTTGGCTTGTGGCCTTTGTTCTAGCAATTGTTCTCATTACGATGCCTATTTACATTTTATTTTCAATTACGAAAATGGTATTTAATTTCTTCTCAAAAGTGAAAAGTTCAAAGTCGGACACAAAACAGAAGGTGAAGAGGAAATGATGCACACCCTGATAAATGCTGTAATGTGAGCTTTACAGAGAAAGTATGTCAGTAAAAGATGTTTGTTTGAATGTTTATGCATTGAAATAATTTCGCGTGGTATTTTTTTTCTATAACTTATTCGTATTCAAGTTTAGTTTTCAGTTTATAGTGTTCATGTTTGAATATTTTAAAAAGCACTTTGCTTGCTCCAAAAGTATTGCACAGTACACTAGAACAGTAACATGCGGTACATCCACAGACGATAGACGGCTCTTTCAGACTCCAACCTCATCCGTGGTTTTGATTATAACTATAAGATTTACCAATTACAGCATTGCAATACGGACTTTATATTTTTTACAGGGGAAAGCAAAAAAAAAAAGGATTCAGGAAAAAGTAAGTTTTCCTGACAAATTGTTCAATCGTTTATAATTGCTCGCCTTATAAAGTTTTTCACGTTTGCAACCTCTGCAATTTTATCGTAATGTCAAAAGAAAGCATTATTTATGCCAGTTTCAGAACAAGTTTTCCTGAATTTTCAGTCTTCAAAACAAAACCCCTTTCGAAACAGCCAGTTACAACTTTTCTGTTTCAGTTTGTAGCAGAATTGCGATTAGGGATACATAAGTATGTCTTTGTGAATAGGTTTCTTACATAGAATCTTGCACAGAGAACTTTTTTTATTCAAAAAATGAAAGCGTTCATTAAAAACTTTAGAATGTGTTTGCCTCCGGAATCAATTCATTTTCCTGTTCACGCCCTCTTATATATGCATTCGCATTGGTGGCAGATCTAATCGATTCAGGTGTTGAATGTTTGTCATCATAAAATAACCCAAACTAATTAAGCTAGCATAAACTTGAAGTCCCATGTCTTTGAGTAGGAAATTGGTCCGAATTACACGAAAGAAGAAACAGTTGTATTTAATCGTTGTTTGCTTCTCGTAAAAGGATCTCTATCGTTTTACCCACAGGTAACCGACAAATAAAACGAAACGTTTTTATCGTATCACTGTAGCCGAAATGTAATTACCTAAGCTAATTCTAATTCTAGTGGTTTTCTCTAAACGCACATATTACAGATTGTTTATACTAAAAAACTCAGTGTACCTTTACTACATAAACATAGTTAACCAATTGTGCGTGGGATCAATTTTCAGGTTGCTAATATGTAATTCTTTACAAAGAAACAAGTTTGACTTACCTAATGCGATCCCATATATCCAGGCAGATAACGAATAACCGTAATATCCCTTAACCGATGAAATAGCTATCATAGATAATCCTACATAACAAAAGAACAGATACTAATACTGGTGTTTGCATGTTATATAACAAATCAAGAATTTGCTTATTACCTGTAAGAACACATGTACAACAACACAACATTCTTGGCGATACGTGACAACACTGAAACTTCTTCAGTGTCAAAATAGCACCCAATATAACGCCCAACGAAAGGCCCAGTCCAAGATGGGTTTGTAGTAGAAGTAAAGAGCCACCCGAAAGACCTTCAGTTCTTCCAAAATCCGACTAAAACCAACAAACCAACATATTTATCGATTATCATCAATTATCATCCATATTCCAATGTATTAATACAAAAATGAAAATCTATCTTGATGTTATGTCTCCACTGTAAACTGCTGGCCTATGGAATTCTAGAAAACGGATTTTTCTTTTCTTCAGAACTTCCAAAATACTTCCACTTCTCCGCCAACTTAGCATTCGTCTTCCACTCTACGCACTTCGTAAAGCTGTCATTTGTTACGCTTTTTCCGCGTCCCTGCTGTTATTGTTCCAGTAAACTGATCAGTTTGATCTATCGAAGACTTTGTAGAAATATGTGTATGCATTATATATCGTTAAACGGAATATCTTTTCGACTTAGGAAAAAAATCGTCTACAAAATGTTGTTTGTCTGTCGTAAACTTGCACAAACAACTACCTTTTCTCCTAGAAGAAGAGAAAAAAGAGTCACAAATGGCATTCTAACATCAATCATTCTTAACAAGTTGACAGTATAAAGAGGATAACAAGAAGGAATGAAGCCAACCAACAAATGTTATTAGAAAAGAGAAAGTTTGGTGAAATATATCGAAATGAAGTGCGTGCACGAAGTTGTGTTTAAGTGTAGCCGAGTGGAATGTTTTGTTTACTTTTTCTTTGTTTAGCTTTTAATAAGTAAAAATAAACAGGAAATTTTATAACAACAATAAATATTTTTCTGAAGTTTTGAACCTTCAAATTGTAATCCAATATGGATATTTTTAGTGCAAATGTTTGGAAAAAGTATTGTGCCTTGTGAGTTTGAGACATCAAGATTCGAAATACGATAGATTTCTCGCTTGCATTTGAAGTCCTCAACAATGTGAAACGCAAAATGCGTCATATGTAGATGCATTCACATTTTAGTGTTATTGGAACATTTAATTTTTTAGTTTTTTTTTTCAAAAAGGGTTGTGCACATGCAGCAAGTGTTCAAAATTTATTAGCTAACAAAATGTGCCCAAGCTTGTACTCAACAAGCTCAGCATCATTCAATGTCTAAGACCTGTCATGTAAAAAAAATGAAAACTTTGGAATTATGATTGAAGTTGCTGCGAAGATGAAGGCTCCCTTAAAGGAATCAGTTTTGAAAAGGTACTCTTTATAAGGTCTCTAAGATTCCAGTGTGTATCCATCTTTCTGAACTATAAAAGAAGTGTTTTCTGGAAAACATCAGCCACCAGGTACAACAGTAGCTTTAACGTCCAGCATCTATGACATTATTTTTAGTACATTATTATCTCGAAGTCTTTTTTTCAAAAGAAGAGAAACAAACCGAACAAAAGTGTGCGGTGGTCATAATCTCCTATCAATTTCTCGGAGATACTTCCACTGATCATTTTTCACCTGCATTTATATCCCTCGGGAAAATTGATACGAAATAGAAATCGCAACCATCGTCAAAGATGGATCTAGTCACCAAGAAAAGGAAACTGAAACAATATAAAAGAGCGCTCGTTCATGAATCTAAAAATGATGTATGATGTTGATGATAGGGTTTTTGCGGCACGTTGAGCTGACATGATGTGACATGAGACGGTTCTCATTTCTCAGCTTAGGTATACTGAGTCAGGAAAAAGTCCTCCTTAGTTATCTCGTAGGACAGGATAACATACGGGAAAACCAATGAACGTACAAGGCACATGAGATGCGTCCAGGGATTTAAAGTGCAAAAAGAAAAATAAGCTAAGGGATAAGAATAGTCAACCTGTTGTTTAGTTTTAAACAAGTTAAACGCGGATCGTTCTTTTTTCTCTTTTGTGATTTTGGGCGATGACAGGAGTGATATAAATGGGAAACACCCAGAACAGCCCGGAAACTAGACACCCTTACCGGATTTTCATTAAATTTCCTTTCACTGACATTATCTTGCCTACATTTTGTATCCTCATAACTCCACTTTTTGAACTCACCATAAAGAAAGACAGGAGCGTATAAACCAAAACTTGAGATAGAGGCTGACCACAGGACAGGCTTGAGTGACGGAACACAAAATAGATTGAGACTGTGACAGATGTCACCACCCAATGGGACAAGTATTGAGCTGACACGTTGGCTTTTCGGGCTGGCTGGTGGTCTTTGGTTCTGTAAAGATAAAAATACAAAACGGATGACGAAAAAATATATATATAGCAGCATTACCATTACATTTTATGTCGTCAATAACACTTCAAACTTATCATATTCCACATACCGTTAGGATTCCTTTGTTCATTTACACTTATTGTTTGCTTATACTATTAATGCATGTTTTGCGAGGCAGTAAACAAGGAAAAATGGTTTTACTTTTCGAAAGGAAAGCCAACAAAGCATGACAAGACCTAAAAGGAAAGATAAAGACGTGTAGAAGCAGGGGAGGTCCAGGATAAAGAAATTATTTCAAATGTACGAGTCATCACATAAAATAAAATTGTGCTGCTGCTGGCTATTCACAAAATGCTATGCCTTTTCTCCTTCGCTCATGCTTCAAGAAAGTCGTTTCTTTTGCCTTGCTCATTGTTCTTATACTGACTTTCGTGGCATATTTTAATGATGAAACTTTCAAAGACATTTTCTCAAATTATTCAAACGACATCATGTCAAGAGGCACTGACTGTGCTAAATTACACTTTTTCTTTTAATATGAGCGAATATAGAAAGGAAATGAACTAAAGTGCGTAGAGAAACCGGAAGTTAGAGATCTGTCGAACAGCATGCGGGAAAGACTGCCCAAAGAATTTCTCTGCCGCTGTGCTTAGGAACCGTTTTAAAAAAAGTAATCATCTCATAGACCTCGCCAAGGAAAACACTTACGTCTTTTCCCAAGAGTTCCATTAAAGAACATTAAAGTTCGAAATACATGTGAGCAATTGGCGGACGACATTTTTGCGGAAATTGTGGGTTCAAGTTAATTAGTTCATTCAAAATCTACTAGCTGAAAAACACATATGGTAATTATTTACATCATTATATTGGAAACGCTTCAGGGCCATAAGCATAGAGAACGTTAGGTTCTCAATGGCCATAAGTGTAATATGTATCATTCTGCTAAAGCTGCCTGAAAACGAACCTAGTTACCTTCCTAGTATCCCATTTTTCGACAATCCCTAACACTTGTCCGTAAAGTGAAAGCATTTTTATCTCGAGTGCAAACAGGTGCATATAAGGCTGCTGCGATAACCGTTTGATAAGTCCAACGTTTGAAATGCTTGTAATCTACTTATACTCTACGCATTTAGTAACGATAAATTTGTGTTTACTAATAAAATGCCCAAAAGCTACTAATTTTTGCAAATAGTAAATATTCTAGGTAAAAGTTTGTAGTACATGTCCTATACTGGATTTGATCTATGCATCTGGACTTTCTCCGAGCACGTACATTGAACGCATTCAATTTAGGCACCTAATTCCCTTTTCCTCATCCAGCCAGTGATATATGAAAACGATCCAAGCTGAAAACTATCTTAGCGAATGGAAAAAGTTCAGTTACCGCTGTAGATTACATCTTTTATTCCAAATGTAATAATAACAAATGTGTAATAGAGAAAACTTGTAAGAAAGAAGTCTGAATGTGCGTGTGTGCATGCACTTACATAAAAAGGATTGTTCTCTAGGAAAGTCGAGAAAACAGCAAACTCCGGGAAGCTCTCTGTCAGTAATGCAAAAAGTACGGAAAATAAATTCAGGGGCTTAACTAAGTTATTACTACCAGGAACAGGAACGATTCTACCTTTGTGAAAATAGTATTCCACGGTCATAGTACAAAATACATCAACTCCGTTTTTTTGCTTTCTTTTGCCATTTTCCTAGCAGGAAAAGAAAGGACGGGCAAATAACCATTTCCATTTAAATTTGCAGCCTAAAAAATCTCGAGAACCTGATGGGCGCTACATAAACAGACAGGAACTTATAATATCTGTGAAAAGTATATAGTATCAATGTGTAAATTGTGTCTACTTATACTGGGAACAAGTGTACAGAAACGAGAGAACCCCAACACGGGGGATATAAAGAAAAAAGGACAATCAAACTTTCATGAGTACTCTGAGTAAGCATAATATGTTTCTTTTTTTCCTGTTCAACAATAAATTATCGACGATTTTACCGATAAAATTGAACAAGATATCTACGTAGGCTACTTTACCATATTGTTACACGTATCTTTTTCAACAAACAAAGTTTCCCAATGATCATCTGCTCCATATTTTTTTATTCTTAGCATCCGCACAAACAGTTTTACTAATGTAATAGAAAAAAGTCGTCTCAAATCGTCTTTCTGCCTTTCTCCAGCAAGCATCAGACATTATATGTAACTAAAAATGCATAGTTTTTAGGCAATCCTTATGACAAACCTTAAATTGCTGATGCAACCGAAGTGAAGCACATGTTTGTAAAAAAATATACATTTACGTAACACGTAATGACTGATAAACATTCTGTAACAAAAGCTTTAAAACATGGGTTAAACAACATGAAGATTGCTCTTTCCCCAAAAAGGATGTCTCTAAATTGAACTAACTGAATCTTCAAACTGCAGCAGTGTACTTTGATTCGGTAGTTTATCGCTTAATCGTACTTTTATTCACATCTCAAGTGGATCGAAGTGTTACGTTACATGTGCTACTCAAAATTCTACTACAGAAAAATGAAAAACACCTGAAAAATAAGCTAGAGTTAACAATCCTTTCAAATATTAAGTAGTTTTTCCAATTATTTTCTTTTAATATCCCGCCAGATGTCTTCTTTCATAGGACTAGTGACGTAAAACACGCGAAAATTGATTTTAACCTCTTTTTTTTTATCTTCATCGCTTCCCTTCACAAATCACATGCTTATCCAATACAGGTAGCATGCTCTTTGTTGCACACTTCCGTGCTGTGTTCAAAGAAAATTGTAAACAGAAATAAGTGAGCACTGAAATAACGAATACGTAAAGTCTAACAAAAAAGGGGAACATTATTGAAAAGAAAAACCTTGGTACAAAAGAGCGTACACCATGAAGGTGAAAGAACTCCAAAGCTTTCCAAGAAGAAGATTAAAATGGGAGGAAAGGAAATGGGTAGGCGATATCGTACGGCCTGAGATCTCTACTATTTACATCCCTTTGGCACAAAAAGCATAGGCTATGCCTATGTTTACCCTGGGTTTTTGAATGCATGTCACCTCTATCTCTTTCAAATCCTAGTTTATACTTTTAGAGTGCACCAGGTACAGTTTTGTGATAAAGACATCCGTTCCTCGTCAACACCTACTACTGCAAACAGTAAAAGCTATCCTCCTGCTGGGTTGAGAAAATGGACCATTTTTCAAGAGGAGAAAGCACAGAAAAAGTAAACCAGAGAGGAGGAACATAGACAGATAAAAATCAAGAGAGAGTTGATATAGCGCTGCTACATGCATTCCACTGCATATATTTCTTATGCTGTCTCTGAGGAACTACGGCATATTGCGAACTCTAGTAGAACAATAGAAATGAATAGTGATGATAGTGGGCTGATATTGTGATAAGGTATCGAACATAAAAAGATGATGAGAAGGGACAGACTCGCGAGAAGCTACTTTATATTGAATTTTTTCATGATGTTTCTTTCTCAGTAGGTGGTACTTACAGTTTCCTTTGAGTGTTACTTCATCAGAGAGCGGTAATATTATTGCCAAATGTAATGCCTTTGCTTCAAGGGCAACTTCTTTCATGTATGTGAGCGTGAGAAGACATAACGGTTTTGTTGCTGTTTGATCGCTCTTCGTGACTAATGGAGGTACCTCCCGGAATATTACAGTCTGAAAGAATTATTGAAAATATGGTGTTCCCAGAAAGGAATCTCGAGAAGGTGTACTCTATTATGATTGTGACTAGCTTCTTTTTTTTCCCTCAGAATCCATTGATATTGATTCGAGTAGGCGAAGTTGAAAAATTTAGTGTGTCGGTAATGGTGTGTGGAAGAAAAGATATGATACTTTTTGTGTAAGCATTTATAATGTATTATTGGAAATGGCGGGGAACGCAGTTAATGAAAACAACATTGGAAACCATAAATCACTTTTGTGTGTGTGTGTGTAGTTCAATGAAACATCTGCGCCTGGTTGTTCGTCTTTTCATTGGAGGAAAAGAGCATCATGGAATGGCATTTTTATCTTTGAAAGATTACATATTTTTCACCATTCATTTGCTTGGGAAAGTGGGAGAAATGAGGAGAGCATATAAGCATTATTCAATCGGATATGGAGCATAAAGTAGTGAGTATAAGGAATAATCGGATACATTAGCATTAAAAAAGCTGATTATTAAACGCTCATGTATAATTCAAAACGTGTATTAGGATTATCTTTACGATGAAAAAGAAAGGCAATTTGTAGCAATAAACAGTATTGTTTAATCTGAAGCAAATAATTCCAAGTAGGAATGTTAAAAAAACTAAAACTTATGGATGTAATATCATGAACGTTAGATAGAATACAGGCACACAGTAGTAGCAGGTAATTTATGGGAAATTCGGAATAAAATGCTGCTGGAAATCGGTTAAATATTCGCCTATTTGGTAAACTTTATGGCTTTTCATGATTCTCAATTTCATTACACTGCCGACCGACCAACAAAAGGCTGGAAAGATAAGTAGAAGTTGGATTTTATAGCAATTCTTTGAATGTGAAATGATCCACCATTCCTGTCGGCAATTTGCATTTAATGTCGGCCATCGAAGGACGTAGTTATCCCGCGACGAACAATCCTTTCCTAGACAAAGTTTAAATGGCTATTCATGGAAACATTGTGTTCGTGATGATTTATTCCGTGTCGTTTATCATTATAGCATAAAGGTGAAAGCAGCGCTGCTTGAAATAAAAACTCTGTGAGACTTCGTTTGTGTGAAAGTCATAAAAAAAACTTTTCCATTCAAAAGCCATTCCGACAACCAAACCAGAGGCTATATACCATATTCCTATTGTTAACTGTTGATTGTGAACTTGTCTAGGCAGACCCAGCTATCTGTTGTTGACCAGTTGTTAGGTGCTACTTATAGCCCAAAGCGTCATCTCATCTCACACTCCTTATCAAAATTTGTTCATTCCTATGTTTTAACATAATCGTCCTATGAATTAGTTTGTAGTGAATATGGATGATAACCATAAATGTGCCAATTTATTGAACAATTGAATATCTGCCTAAGAACTTCGAAAAAATATAAATTTGAAATTGTACTTTGCTTACACTGTGTATAAATTCTGTAGACGGGTTAGCATACCCTGTAGGAAAACCGGTTCCTCTCCGCATCGCACACTTTTCGCTATATGGCTACATAATTTTGATTTCAGATGAATTGTGTCTTGCATAAGAGTTTGTTAAACAATGCAATTTTTTTACATTAACATCTATACAAATTGTTGGCCTTTCAACTGAACTTTTGTGTTTTGGTGTTGGTAATGCTTGGTAAGCTCATGTCGTGTACGATGAAAGGCACAACGCGAGCAATGCGGTGGAGAGTCTGTACGCGATAATATGCTGCATGTCAGTAGCGATAGCATGGCGCTGAGTCACCATCGCTTGTTCTTTTCATCCTGTTATGGTTGCCGTTGCGTTGTCAGCGATGTTAAGTGTTGGGGATGGCGCTCTACCAGCGATATTTTGCAAAGATGAGCAAGAGCAGCGGAAAAACACTTGTCCTTCTTACCCACTCAATTTAAAAGCCTTGTTTGATATACGTGCTGTGCAACTTCCTCCTTCAACGGCGGCTCAATGGTCTAGGGGTATGATTCCTGCTTTGGGTGCAGGAGGTCCCGGGTTCAAATCCCGGTTGAGCCCTGCCATCTCTTTTTGAAACATTTTTGAAAATATTTTTGGACTGACTGAATTATATATTGCACGCAAAAAGCCGTATACTGGCCGTCTGAAGGGATTTGGCCATGTTTAATAAGTACATATTTACGACCCACTGACTGAAGTCATTTTTGGCCATAATTACATATAAATTTCCATGAGTAGGTACTTTATGCTTGAATTGAGTACGTTTTTTATACATAATTGAATTGGTGTTCTGACATATTGCAAAAACTTATATGGAAAAACTCGTAAAACTATGAGTTGGTAGAAAGAAAAGCAGCAAAAAAGAATGTGAGGCTGTCTCCGACCGGGAAATTGACAATAATGGCTCAGTATGGGGCACATACATTTTCGCGAAGTTTTACTGGAAACTCGTTTTTGGCTCGTTAGCGCTGTAATGCTGATCAACAAAGGGAAAGTTTCAAATTGTGACAGTTTTGCTAGGAATGAAAAGCACTTTAAAAGAGTTAATGGTTGAACGGTCTTATTAAATAAGATGAAGTAACGAGAAAACTTCTTTTTGTTTGATTTTATTAAAGGACTCTAAACCAAACTAGAACAAGCCTTGTGTAATCTACACAGAAAAAAACGTTTGTTTTCATGAATATTTCCAAGCGTTTTATTGATTTTAATAACATTCAGGGCAAAAAGTAGTTTATTCGAAAACGCCGGGTTCTCAGGGTATATTGTCAAGCAAAGGGATCCATTGGTATTGGTATGTATTTTCTGTGTGCGTTACAAAAATGCACGTCACTATTTTCGGAGACAGTATGCTTGACCAAATTTTAGTTAGCATTTCTTCTGGTTTCCGATTCAGTGAAGATCAAGAGGAAACAGTTGTTTGAACAAGTATGTGAAAGTTTGGGTTTCATGGTTCACAAACTTATGAGCGGAGGAGGAGAGAAAATCAACAAAGTAAAACGATGATGAGGGATGCTTAATCGAAAGGAATGTTATGAACATAAATGTATTTGCGTGTAGTAAAAAGTCATTCGTTTAAGCGTGAAATTCTATGAAAATTACGAAAAAAATAGTTTTTCATGCAATTCTTCAATGGACACATACGCAATTGAAGTATACATATAAATGGAATGGGAAAAGCTCACGGTTTTCTTCTATTTCTATATACGCAACCGTTCAATTTCCTTTGCCTGTGCACATTGTACAAGCAATATATAAGGCGTTAAGCCCAATGCGACCTAGGTTTTCTGGGCATAAACACTAACTCCGGTAGACAAAGAAGAGGGTAATGAAGTATGCAAGATAAACGGTGTGCCATGGGCCATATACCCTACAATTTCCTTATACATATATTTGAAAACCAATTTTTCCTAAATAAAAAATGAAATCTAAGCAAAGTTATAGCAAGTTACCCGTTACCCAGCTGTGCAGGATTGCGAATTGTAGCAAAAGGAAGGAAAAGCGAAAAGAACCAGTAGAATTACACCTATCTGACTGGCTACTGTAACAAGGTGAGACAAAGGTACAAGAGGTCAAAGAAGTTTTGGAAAGCAGAAGATAAACTGTAAGAGACATGCTACGGTTTGACTATCAGCTCTAAACTAGATTTGACAAAAGCACCTGCTCATTCAGAAATTATCATAATTGCATTTGACTTGTGCACTCCTTTGGAAACCTTCCTGAAAAAGCAGAAAACAAGAATTTGTCTTACCTTCAGCTGTGCCCGATGATTCGGATTGTACTGTGTGGCAGTGCGGTAGAAGGCTGGCAGCATGACACAAATAGTGGAGAGTCCAGCCCCTATACGAAACCCTTGTGACCACTCTAAATGTCGACTGAAGCTAAGGTACAAAAGGGAGAACAAAGTAACTCCCACTCCCGTCCCTGCCATTACCACTTGCTCAACAAATTGGCGGCGTCGACGAAAGTATTCCCCGAGTACGACCCCAGAACTCTCGCGAACTATACAAGAGCCGATTCCACCAACTAGACCGAAACTGTACAGGAAAAAAAGTTCAAAACAAGGTTAAAAAAGATTCCAGACACATTTTAAATCAAGTCACACAACAGTATTAAAAAGAGTAGGCATATAGCATAAAGGTTGATCTATTTCGTTGACTTTTCTTTATGTTCGATAAAATGGAAAGCAAAATGTGTCAGAGCTTAGATGATGATGATGACAATGATGGTTTATAGAGCACCCAAGAAGGTTTTTTTTTTGCTTTCATCGTATTTCAGCCCACGCAACCATATTATTTGGAGGTTTTACACATACATATACTTCCAATCATCCACATTTTTCTCCTCCATTTTTCTGCGAAATTGGCTTTACCTGACAAGAATATCTCAAGTGCAAGAAGTGTTCAAAACCTTGTTGGAAGCATTTCACCCACTTTCTAGTTCTCAAAATGCCTTATTTGTAACATTTTTGTAGAAGCCAAAGATATAAACTACTACGGCATTCCATTAGCTTGCTCCAACTCATACATTACCCATATCTTTGGTTAACGAGAGTTGCATTCCTTTGAAGCCCTTCTAGTCATTGATCTGCATCTTTTTTTTTGTCACCGCCATTAACTCCTAAGCTGATTCCGATTCGTTAAGTAGACACCCTACTAAGTTTAAAGTGATCGTAAACTTTCTTCGCCCTTCGTTAAAAAGGTTATGAGCCACATTTTATGCCAAGTGCCCATTTCAATCGCCTAAAAACCATGCAACGCTGAAAAAATATCTCGTGACAAAAAACCCACGCTAGTTCTAACTTTCATTCATTTATCAGTTTATAAGCTTATGAGCAGCAGCTTTTATGTTTTATGACGAGTAACAACTTGCAAACTGTATTGCTTTCCATA
>VICI01001424.1:0-22720 GCA_019593645.1 Akabosia matsudoensis
ATAGAAATACGTAAGCAGCCTAGTTGATCATGAGTTGCACTAAAAACGATATTTTTATGCAATGTCATTTTCCGTCCTTTTATAAGTACGCTTCTTAATGACACATTAACTTGCTATCAAGCCCCGCGCCTTGTATCTCTCTATTCTCATTTTAATTAAGACTTTATTTATGCCCTCCTGACTGGTTATTATTGTCACTATTTCGACACAAGAACAAGAAATCCCACGTTGTTTATATGATTATAACTGACACGCGGGTATACAAACGTAATCTTGCCTTTTGTATCGAAAAAATATAATCTATACACACCATATCGTGATACGGATCTTCTTGCCCCCCAAAATCTTTTATTTCTTCTGAATTTTTAAAGGTTTATGGAAACCTTAATCCTGTCAATTTCATTCGGTGTGCAAAAAAACCTAAACATGCGCGAAAAAAAATGAACTACGTAGAGTCGCGTGGATATGTTGTATCCTGCGGTTGGTGATGCACATAAATTTGATTGCTTTTTTTCTGTCCAGGGATGTGTCATAGTTTGCGAAAAAATGGTCCACCAAATTGCCAAAAAAAGTTAGGCAAGCTTGTTTTCAGGAAGGATGTGTTCATATGTGTACGCAATCAACCGTCGAGAATCTCATATTGCATGGAACGCTACACAGTGAGATAAATATTTCATTATGATCGCCGGAAAAGATATACTTGATCCTCTGGAGAATCATATCTCTGCAGAAACTTGCAAAAAAACTCGTGCATTTTTATTGCAAAAATATTAATGAGGATGTACGTGTGTATGCGTAGTCGTGATGTCTCGTCGTGTGTGCAAGGATCAACTCAGGGATCAAATATATTATTACGTGGATTTTATTACAAAGTAGATAATCAAAAAAGGGGGATGTTTTCTGCAAGTCACCCGAAAAGCCCGGAGCTCATCAACGTATGACTTTGCATGATTTGGTGTGTAAAATATTTACTTGACTTTCATGTGTACTAATAATCGTAACTGTAATGGTCGAGGGTTTTTGTGTCTGTACAACCACCATCGCTCGCTACCGTCACCCACCAGCATGAAGAGCAAAGGATTTTGTTAAATGACACGGTACGTTTTGCGTGGTGAGCGACAAATAAGAAAGATTTTCATCAACGAGAGAGACAGAGCCTCGTTTAATTACGCACTAAACAAGAACATGATGACGCGACACTGGAGCTCTTAATCCTTTCAAAATGACATTGGGAATAATAGTAGAAACTGGAGTGAAAAGTATTCTCTTTGAAGAGAGACTTTTAAACAAAAACAGGTGGCGGAGGATTTATTTAAACTAACCAAAATCATCATCGTAGCATTGAATTCAAACTATAAAAAAACCTTGTGATTACGAGTATTTATGATCACCAATAAAAAATAACTGCTCTAAATATCCCTTACAAAATATTAAATCACATAAAATTCCAAAAGAACTATAAAATATTCTTCCCCATTTGTTAAAATCATTGCGCGAATTTTTTTTTCAGTACAAAAACAGCCCCTTAATCCTTTAAAATAGCTTTTCACACTGTGTTTGCTCAGCTTGGGCCAATTTTCAAAAATGTTACTCTGTTTTACTGCCCAAAACCCGATTCCACTAATAATTCATACATGTATGTGATGTACTATTGACTATGCAATACGCAACAATGACAGTATGTAACTCTTAGAAAGTCCCTCCAAATGAAAAAAAAAATCCCTCCGACCGATGCGACGACCACCAACTTTAAAACTCTTTATTATACATACATGCATACAATACAACGCGATAAAAATGGATTTAAAATTATAAAAAACAAACTACAATTGCATATACATCCTATCTTCACGCATGCAAATGATCCACCATCAATGTCACCCATAAAAACGATGACAAGATACGATCCGACTAATAACACAACAGTAACAGTATCAGGAACGCATAAGAATTGAAAACCACGGGCAATAACCATTTTTACCAATTACAGGAAAGGTTTTTTTTTTCTTCTCTTTCTTCTCAGTTTATCTATCGTTCCTCCTTTTTCCTCTGGAAATTTTTTATTACATTTCCATTCATTGCGTATCTGGCTTTTTTATAATGTTTCTCTAATTTCATTCCACCGCCGTCATCCCAGAAACATCATAACAATATCTGGGAGAAAAATCTAAAAAATATCTTTTAAAAAACTCGATCATAATAGGAAGCATCGTTTCATTTTATTGGCAAACCATTCCACAACAAAATACTCTCTCTCTCTCTCGCTCATTTCTCTAAATAGAATCACTCATTTCAGTTTAACTGTAAAACTCTGAAGAGAAAACGTCTTTATTGCATTTCATTCCACATCCATCCCAGGAAGAAGTGAACTTGCAAGACTCATCCTGTGTGTAAATCCTTTTTATTGGCAAAAAAATTCAATATTTGCGCTCGTAAATTTTAAAAAAGAAGAAGAAGAAAACGAACAGAAAATAAAATCATGGGAGAAAGCATTTTACAACGCAATATTAAATCTAAAACGTTAACCCAGCTACTACGTTACTTATTATTTGGGTGCGCTGGGTTTTTTAATTGAATTGTTGAAGGGGGTTGTTCCTCCGAACGAAGTAATCATTAGGCTCTAATTTAACCCTACAAAACAATCCAGAGCCTGTGTCGCCTGAACATTCCCAAACTACACTTCATCTGGCTACATCATTTCATCCGACCCCCTGCCTGCTATCGCAAATTGGCTTAAATTAAATCACTTTTGTTACGATTTTTTTCTTCTTCTTCTCCCAAGAAAATAAATTCGTCAGACGTTTTGAGGATGATGAGCAATAAGCATCTGCCTGCTTTCGTTTTTACTATCCGTTATGTTCATCCGTGCGTGTCTTGACAAAAGGCCATCTCCACACACACACACACACACACACATCGATACACACGCGTTTTTTTACACGCGTATTTATTACTCCCACGTTTCTTGTGTCGCGTTAAAAATCCCTGATTACGCTTTTTTTATGTGTCTTCTTGTTGTAGAACAGGAAAAAATATGTGTTTTGGATCAGGTGAAACACGAGAAAATTACTGGCTGTCTTATTACGTAAGAGTGCCGGTGCTACACTTCATTGTGAATAATAAGCCTACATGAAATTGAAACTTTTTACGTGAACAAAAACGCATCTTTCCTCAAAAACAATTTTTTCTCTTCAAAAAAAAAAAGAAAGAAAAGCGAACACTACAACTTTGCCGTATCGGATATCTTCAACAAGAAATATTACAAGTGTATTAGCAAAAAAAAAGACGCGCTTCACCCACCAATTTTCCTTCTTTTTCTTCCTTTTGTTGAACCCAAATAACCTGTGTGTACTGAACAAAACCAGTGTACATCACAACAAGCAGCATCAGATTATTACTTTTTTGTCAACCCTCTCGTTCGGTAGAGACATTTCCAGACAGAACGGAGAACCTCACAATTTATAGCTTCCAGGCAGTAACAAAAGAGAAACGTTACTTTTCTGCCCTCTCGTTCGCGATGATGCATTTCGTTATTTTCCTCCTTCTTTTTTTCTTCCCTTTATTCAAAACACAAAAATATATATACGAAAGCAATATGGTTTTTTTACAAGTTTCCCCTTTTTCATCTTTTTTTTTCTTCCGTAATATCACCACTTATAAGCGTCTATACATCCCAAGCCAAGAAGTAAACAACATTTTGGTACACACAAGAAAACTAGAAAGCCAAAGGTCGGTTTCAATCTTGAAAGCTGTTGAATGCTGAAATGCAAGTGTACAGGAGAGAAAGAGTAGGAAAAAAAGGTAAGAGTTTTTTTCTCTTTCTTTTGTGAGTTGCATAAATTGGTCTCTTCGATGCATACACACTTATCCGATATATATTTTTGTTCTGTTCTTCTTCCAGTCTCTTTTGTCATTGACAATAAGAGCCTCGCTTTTAAACGCTTAATACGTATTTTCTTATTCAGCAACACAAAAGAATATATATATATTTTTTACAACCTGACTGTTCCGAACCGTTCGTGAATGGATACGGACTGCAAGTGAAGAAAAAATCTTTTGTGTGTGTGTGTGACTCAAACAAACGGATTGGTTATTTTATTTTTCAAGAGACAGAAAAGGATAAAAAAAAGAGTATCCATGTGTAGCTCGAAAGGAGGAAAAAAAGTATCAGGACAGCTCATTTAAAGTGTAATTTTTTATACACAAAAGAAGAACTTACTAACTGATAACACTGATGTGTTGCGATCAGATCACGAAAAGCCCACTGCAGGTTTTTTTTCTGTTCTTTAGTAGGTGGATATATTATGCTGCTACTCATTTTTATCTCATATTTATGGTTGATAATGCACCCTTTTTGGACCTGCTGACGGTAATAAGTTTTGAAATGATCATGTCCATTTATGGAAGACTTTTTTTTTCTCTCGTAATATGATCTACGACAGCTTGACAAAGTGTTTTTTCAAGAAAATTCAAGGTTTTTTTATATTCACACAAATGATCACACATCAACGTTTATTTTTGTATGCAATGATTACGCACTCTCAGATAACTTGTTGAAAAATGGAAGTCCAAACGGAATATTATACAATCGAAATTGTGGTGGAGGTAGTTGTGGTGGTGGTGGATCTGGTGTCGGGTAAAGTCCAGTGTATGGAGTATTGCTGGAGACGCTAGACATACTGGCACCCCCGAATCCTTACAACAATCACAATGATTCTGATGGTACTATGCGTCATCGCCATGCATCATCTTCCATCCACATACGTACATGAAAATTTACACTCGATTGATCTCAAAGTGGCCAAAGCATCATCGGACAAAAGAAAACGCAAATGAGGTCGTCACAAACTCCAATAGCACTCGTTTAAAAAATGTAAATCATAATAGAAAAAGCGTTTCTCCTTTGTACTGCACAGGAAAAAAATACTTCTATTTTTTGGTCACAAAAACGACAATTTACTTGGTGAATAAAAATGCGGTGTAATAATAAAAAAGGTAAAAAGGCAGAAGATCATGTGTATAAAGCCAAAGAAATGCATCATTTATTTTTTTAATGTACCCCAACAATCACGAGAAAATGGACGTCATAAAAAAGCACTATATGCACTTGCATGTAATACCCACCCAGGAGGCAATGCTCGAGACCGGACAAAAAAAAAAGTTATATTTTTTTACCCTGAACCCGGAAATTTGACAGCTTTTTTAATAAGGTCTCGTATTCTTTTGATGTCCTTTGCATGCAATTTCATGACCATTCTTAACACACACAAAAAGAAAATCCTTGCTCGTATAAATCGTAAAGACCCGAAAGTACTCACTTTCCGTAATGATATATCGTATTCAAATAATATGTCCAAAAATAAAAAATAAAATCCTATTTTATGCAGCCAGCCGTCATTACGGAAAAAGAAATCCTTTCGATATTTTTGTTGCTCCTCAAGAGCTTCACTTCACAAATTTATGGACACCTCAGTGTTTATACTTGATCATAAGAAAAAAAGCCATCCTTTATACTCGGTCACGTTTCATGATCAGAACTGGATTTTTTGAAATGTCCTCTTAAACTCAAACAGAGCAGCGCTACGTATCTTAAGGGCGAATATAAAACTTTTTTGCTTTACTTTTTTGATGGTGCCGTCGTATTATTCTCGACGCACATGACAAACCAGCAGGAAAGATTTGCGTACATTATGATGATTATGTTATATTGGATGGATTGAGTGGTACATTTCCTCTCTCTCTAAAAATAATAATATGACAAATGCAGTGTGCTCTTTTTTTTCCTGTAGGGATCTCACAAGAAGTACTTAGAAGCAGATAGTAAAATGATATAAAAGAAAAAACTCTTTCTCTTTTTTTTTGTTGTTGTTATTGTCCAGTATCAAAATGATATATTCTTTTGATATCAAACTTTATTATCAACTCATAAACTAGGAGATTTATATTTAGAAAATGCTTACGGGCAGATGATAAAACCATATACTAGTCACTGGACGACGGCACTGGTGGTTCAGAAACAAGTGAAATACCCTCAGCAATGTGTATCGCGTGTGTTCATGATTACGCATAAAAATGATATTTTATTGCGATGGATGGACAGAGAGTTTATGGGCAACCATACACATTTTTTTTCCTTGTCTGGTGAATTACGTCATGCCGGCGGTGAAGAAAACTATCAGTGTCCAAAAGTGAAAGTTTGAATGTTAGTTTTGTTCAGTGGTGGTGACCAGCTTGTAGTAAAAAGAAAGGAAATGGAAAATAAATGTACTGCTCGTGGGTATTTTGATTCTGTGGGATTGTCGCGAGGGATAGTGACGACAAGTATCTGGTAAGTGGGCTTTTAACGAACACATACCAGAAGCCTTTCCGTGCGAATAAATTTTAAGCATGACAGCCACACTGCCCTCTATGCTAACTATCGAAAAACAAAATTATAAATAAAATAAAAAACTAAAATCTCTCGGTTGATCTGCGATGGTGTAAAAAAATCATTATTCAAACAAGCAGAATATTATTTTCCGCACCGAAACAACCTGTAGGTTATTACACAATACCATGTTCACCCCTTTTCATGGATTTTCATACGTAACGTGATTTCAATCACACACATTTCAATAACAAAAAAAAGTAACCCATTCATACGTTCACGAAAAAAAAACTGAATCGTATAAAGAGAAACTGATTTCAAAATCATCAGCATCACAAAGATAACGTGATAACGCGGACAAAAAAGAGAAATCTCTTTGGATAATACGTAATATCATCACATGAGCACACCTCTACTACACACCACTATGCATGTACTGGTCGGAACAACAAAAATAATATCTCACACTTTTTCACACAAACATATTCTGAATTACTTAACCATTCACGAAAACCTCCCTGCCGAAAAACATGTGAACCACTCAACAGACAGATGAAAAAAGCTTTCCATATCGATAAAAATATCAATTCAAACAATATCATTCCAATCTCTCACCTTTTTTTTTCATCGACACTTGTTTGACTTCGAGAAAAAAGGCAATTCTTGACACGGATTCAATCCGTAATAACACACTTGTTACATTTTCCCCCAAAATAATATTACACGTTCCAATTGATAGGAGAAAAAAATAAAATACGAAATATCAAATCAAGTTGCCATCACTGTCACGACCCACGTTCACTCTTGTCACTTTCCCTTTACCGTAACTCAATTGTCACTTTATCCAAGTATGTTGAAAAAAACCCTTTCTCAACATATTTTTTTTTTCTTCTCGTCTTTGTGTAAGGATGTTTTTTGGTAATGTAATATAACCCTTGGCCAAACGTTCGAGAGCGTATTGTCACACCTACGATAACGTGTGTGTGTACAAGTAAAGAGTTTTATTGAATAAAAAAATGCAATTTACGTTTTTTTTTTTGCTGATTGAATATAAGCACAGGGACGACGGTGTTACAACAGGACGAAAATAGTTTAAGTATCCGAGAAGCGTGTGCTAGCACAAAAGTAGATAAAAATTTTGTAGCTCAAATTGAAATACCTTTTCGTCTAAATCACTATAATGAACATAACATTCAACAAAATTCAATGACAGGATCAAAAAAACAAATCGTTCTTATTTTTCCGTGTGGCTAGTAATCATGTAATCAGAGGTTATGTTCGGTTTCTTGTGTTCAAAATAGCGCACACGACACGCTCTTTCGCTATTAAGTTTCACAGTACTTTGCAGGACTTTTTCATATCATTACTACATAGAAAAAAAAGCAATTTGTCGCCTTTTGAAACCAAGTTTGACGATCATTATCCGTTAACCACCCCCTATTCGAGTTTCTTTAATGCCCCCAATAACACATCACCCGGACAGGTCTCATTTCCAAATAAATCACCCCGAGAGAAACAGCGATGCTCTACGACCGATCAATTGACATTGTGCACATCATTTTCTATAGTTTCTCCCGTGACACACGCCAGAGTAAAACCGTAATGTTTCTATCAGCCAGGTTAATCCGAGAATACACAGTGGAAAAACGAAAAAATAACCTGAAAACAAACTGTGAAGTAAAAAACCCGTGTCTCTCAGTTTATTAAACAAGGAAGGTCAATAATAATGACATCATTTATATTGCACCGCAATACGTCCCAAGTTGGTAGTTTACAAAGCACTGTTGAAGTTCCCATTCTCTTTTGTCCTGGATTGTGACTGTCTCCTCAAGCATCATCATTTTTCTAAAAGCCTTTAAGCCACAAGAAAAATAGCCACATATAGATAGATTTTATTGTTCTCTGGGTTTTAAAAGAAAAAAAGGCAATAAATTTTTGTGTGCAAACTCCTCCACAGGAAGATGAACTGAGTTAAGATGTAATTTTCTCGTGTGTGATCTGATCAAGATGAGAAATCTGTATCAGAGTGAATTATGAACTTGCGAGTATGAAAACGCCGGTGCATGCACGCGTATATTACCCAGATCTCTCCCGTTGTTTTGGAACAATCACAAACGTATGCATATTTTATGTGGATGATGATACGTGAAAAAAAGTGGTTTCATTTCTCCCCCGCGTTACACAAAAGGTAGGAAGAAAGTAATAAAAAATACAGTTGTTTTGTGGATGTCTACGAGCATGAGCGTGTAGGGAACATCAAAGTAAGATGAATAGTATCATTTTCTATTATTCTCCAGTATTTTTTATTACAAAACGTTACTCCTTAAAAAAAAAAACTTTTACTTTATTTTTTTACTTTAGAGGCGAAAAAAGATGAAGTTAATATTTTGGTTTAGGGGTTTTCGATTTGATTCGATGGGTTTTGAAGAAAAAAAAAGAAACCGCTATAAATAAACGGATGTGACATATTCAATTCGAAATATTTTTTTATTTTCGCTTGTAAAAGTATTGAGTACAACTACCTATGCAGAAATGAAAATAAATTTTTGTGGTGCAGGGAATAATATGCATTGAATTTGTAAATATGTGTGGGTAGCACAAAGAGTTATGGGTCCCCGGAGAGATATACATTTTCAAAGTAATAATGCATAGCTATTATGTCGGCATGTTGATAAATGTTCAGTGCTTTATACAAATTTGATGCATGAAAATTATGTGCAGTCAGGTAGTTAGGAATTTGCGATTAAGAGTGTGATCGAAGACAATATACGACTCAAGAACATATAAGTTTGTAAACAACATCATGTTTTATTATTCACTTACGCATTCAACAGTCACTGAATTTATGTTGTTTTTGTGAACACAATTATTAAAGAACGCGACTATTCTTCGCAACCACACACACGCACATGATTTTGAAAGAAAAAAAGGTTTGAAACTGACTAGAATCAAGAAAAAGCTTGTTAGGTGAGTTTAAAAAAGCATTTCTGCACCAATCTGGCCCAGTTTGCTTTTTTGGCACTATTTGTGCGTGCCTCGGCATGATTTGCAATTTGCAAACATGCTAAAATGTAAATCATTCACACCTCATTCATACACGCTCAGACTCCCGGAAAAAAAACAACATAAAAATCTCCCGAGAATTAAAAAAAACCCGACCAACGAAAATTAACCCAAAAAATACATCATTGAGCAACAATCAACAAAAAAATATATAAAGTAAACAACTCTGGCAGTAGTTTTTTTTCCTCTTTCAACAGCAATCAGTTTGAGGAAATGATGAAATTGGGTTTTTAAAAACATTATCTAATTTTATACTTGCGCTTCTCGAAGACTCTGCATAATTTGCACTCTATTATACGGGCAATGACCGTACACACGCCCACATGTAGAAGCTCCGTCCTTCGCATTAGATACCAAGAATGGAAGCATAGCTGTAGCTGAGTTTCCCCTTTGAAGTTTTTCCAGGCATAGGGGCTTTGCCTTCACGACTGAAAAAGAAACGATTAGTCAAAATTTGCATTAGCTTTCAAAGAAAAAAAAATTGGCAGCCCAGTTTTTTTTTGCACTTGTCAAGAAAGTTGAAAGCAGCATAGTCTCAGAACTTGCAAAAGAAGCAGTCAATGTATCAACACCACCCCCTAATATAACAGAGTTTTTGGCACGTTCATGTACAAAGTATTGCATTTGTTGGAGAAAAAAACCTTCGTATCCTTGCGGCTTGCCACACAGGTACGGTACAGTTCTCATACACCCAATTAACCCTGCTGTCATCGTGTGGCTTGAAGCAATAAAATTGTTTGTATCTTACCATTAAAGTCGAGTGTCATGTGTGCTCTGTCTTAATAAATGCTCGAAAGTTTTTATTGTCTGGGAGTGCGTGTTTAAAACACATTCATGCGTGTATGAACACCGGAAGGAAAGGATCGCTTGCAGAAAGTGTCGTAAAACCATGTATGCTGTAATGAGTGTTTTTTCTCTCCCTACGTCTACGTCTCAACATAATTACGGAAAAAATATCGTCAGCTAGAGAGCTTCCGGCAGCCCTATTATGGCATCTCGCAAAAAAAAGAGAATCGTTTGAAAATGCTTAAAAGACAATCTCACCCAAACAACTCTAAAATGAGTTTTTCGTCTTCACCCAAACTTGAAAACTGAGTTGCACTCAACTCACAAACAAGGCGCATACCACATCCAAGTTGGTCAAAAGCCAAAACCTCATCAAGGGATGGATCGTATTGTTTAGCTGTCACTTGAGGAAACGACAGTAGCTTGAGCTGGAGAAGAGCGCTTCTTACGAGCAGCTTCCCATCCCCATCCAGGAGATTCTACGTGTTGATGACCCCATCCATGCGACTCCTCATGGTGACCCCATCCATGGGATTCTTCCTTATGGCCCCAGCCTTTGTTCCCGAGGTTTAACTCAATACCACGTCCTACATAATTTGATAATCAAATCAATCCTACCTGTATTCACGTATATATGAGATTGGATGTAAGTTTTGTGATTACTCACCACTGAGCAAAAACAATCCAGACATAGCAGCAGCTGCTTTCAGCTTGAGAAGCGCCGCTCCAGTAAGTCCGTGAGCCATTAGTCCAGCATGACCTATGAAGCAACCAGCCATATAACACACTTGTTCTATTCTTTAAAAAAACATGTTCTGAAGTAGAGATGAACTCCCGTACCAGTGATCTGAGCAACAGGGAGCAACGGAGATAACAGCCACTTCCTTATGGCCCCAGCCTTTGTTCCCGAGGTTTAACTCAATACCACGTCCTACATAATTTGATAATCAAATCAATCCTACCTGTATTCACGTATATATATGAGATTGGATATAAGTTTTGTGATCACTCACCGCTGAGTAAAAACAATCCAGACATAGCAGCAGCTGCTTTCAGCTTGAGGAGCGCCGCTCCAGTAAGTCCGTGAGCCATTAGTCCAGCATGACCTATGAAGCAACCAGCCATATAACACACTTGTTCTATTCTTTAAAGAAAACATGTTCTGAAGTAGAGATGAACTCCCGTACCAGTGATCTGAGCAACAGGGAGCAACGGAGATAACAGCCCCAAGCCAAGAATACCGGATCCATCGCCTACGGATATCAACCCGAGGACGTTGACAAACGCAGCAAACACGATAATCCGATAATTCATCTGAAAATTTCACGACCAAACAAAAATCAGGTTGTAGAATCTCATAATCATGCCGTTCGTTGTTTTTACAACGTTGGTTTTTACCTTTTCAAACTTTATGACTCTTCAAATCGTAAAAACTACAACAGTCACAGTTCACTGGTCTTACTGAAGAAAAAAAAAATAGTCACGAGATGTATCCTTTTCTTTTGAAAACCTCAGAAGGAACTGACAGTGACTTTTGGTGAACCACTAAACTTTATATACACAATATAAAATGCTATTCGTACAAGCTACTCCCACATGAAGCACATGGGTAATCATGACAAATCTGCGCACAGGTACTGTTTGGGCACAGTTCTCAATCCTATATAGTTTCCTTCCGTTTTTGCGACATATACGGATGGCTAATAGAATCAGCTAAAGATCCTCCAAACGCGTGAACAAGTCAAAAGCATTGGCCGACTACAATGCTTTCGTGCAAATTTGTTTTAACTTGATTACGCACTGCTTGAACCCATTCTGATGATGTAGTGCTGATTCGGATTCTACAACTGTCACGATATCGAGGTAACAAAATCGTTGCAAGTCATTTTCATTTTAAGCTGTTTAATATTTATAGGCTCTTTGGGAAGACTACTACCGAACTTTATTATTGTGTCATACCTCATATCCGCCCAACTGACGTTCTTGGATCATCATGTTAGCATACAACAGGACATAGCATTCATTTATGTAGTAATAAATAAGTCCTAGTCATCCTAAACGCGGTACCTAATCACGTAATGTTACTATTTCAAAATGTGCGTACCGCAAACTAACGATTTTCGCGAGTTTTCCTATCATTGCAATCTGTGACTTGTGTCACATACATCACATCACTTACATAATACGTTCGCTGTGGCATGGCTCACTTCCGATACTTGTTCGCTTCCTTTCTATTCCTCTGCTGAAAAGACCCAAAAAAAAATAATATGCACTCAGAAAGGTGCATGACACTCGATCCACTCAAGCAGATTACACCCTGTAGCTTCGGGCAAATATCATTATGAATGAGTTAAGATGTAATCAGCTTTAAGGGTGATGACGAACCTCTATAGTGCATCTAAGGTGTGCATCGAAAACAAGTTTTTTTTTCAGATTGTACTTTCAGTTTTGTTTGCTGCAGAATCAGAACCCATTTTTTGCATGACCTAATCAAGCGTGCGCATAATTTTTCAATGCAAGCATATTTTTGAAAACTTTTTACCTATATAGAACACTTACTTGTACTGGTCAAACGAGTATATCTTCCTTCCTCCTCGTAACGCTCGTAACTTTAGATTCATGCATTTAAATGCAATTTTATTTAGGTATTGAGGGCGAGTGCAAAAAGTAAGGCTCGACAATCTAGCAAATATTTTTCAAAAATAGGCTACGCGATTGTATGCAAACTAAACACCATAACCTATTAATGAATTGGTATGTTGGAACAAATTGTCTTTTTTTTTCTTTTTTTGAATTTTTATTTGCACATTTTTAATTAAAATACATACATGCAATCGTTAAAAATAAATTGTAGTGAACTAATTTTGCCAACATCGAATATAACGCAGATTTTACGCTTCCATCATTTACAATCGCGCTCACTACCATCCCCTTGCCCGTACTCTGGAGGGATTAGTGGGATATCTCGTTGCTGTTTCCCTCGAAGTTCGTGTATTTTAGAAGTGAGATCTTGAAGGTGATTTTCTTTCAAGTTCAGCAATGTTTCCAATCGACGAACCTGTAAAAAAAATTGGCTTATTTTACTGTCAAGAAATAACTATTCAACTTTATGAAAATTATTACGAAGAGCACCTTGTTACAAAGCTCGTTGTTCTTTTCTCTGAGCGTCTCCTCTGTCTTTGTAACTTCATCAAATACGGTGCATGGATAGTACTTGATATTCTGGTAAATGACACAGTCAGGTACTTCTCCGGGCATGTTTCTAACAAGACAGGGTTCTTCAATGAACGGAGGTTCCATACTATGACCGTTGTAACTCCCAGCCAGTAAAGATAGCTCCAAAGTCCGGATTTCAATATTCTTTCTATCCATGTTGTCCATGAACCGATGAACCTGCCGCAACGCTCTTTCAATGTACCCTGGCTTTGCAAGAGTAATTCCGTCAATAAGCGAGTCAGCAATGCGGATTCCCATTTTCGAGAAAACTTTTTGGTTGAGTGTGAACCAATTAGCCTTCTTGTTGGAGGATGCACTCGATGGGACGTAGTTATGAAGATCAACTTTCTTCGGGTAAAAGTATGCCATTATCTCAGCCATGAGTACACCGTCAGCGAAATCTCGGTGAAAGTTTTTGAATGGCCGTCTACTCAAAGGGACCATTTCGAGCCACATGTCCACTTCTGGATCCAAACTGACAGAATCACCTCCACCTAGGTTAGAGTTTGCTAGCAAGCAAGTGCTAGACTACACTTGTTGCTGCTGGCAGGAAGCTTGATGACGTGCTCCGTTTACTTCTGTGACCAACTCCTGCCAGCTTTCCTTTCACTCCAGTGCTTGTGCTTGACTGAACCCGCCTTGGAATTCTACTACTGAATTCTGTGATCTCGCTTCCAGTTTCATCCCTTCTGGTAGGACTCCGGGACACGGCTCTGGACGCACTTGTACTGGAATTCGGAAATATGGTTGACGACGTCATAGGTGGAGTGGGCAGCAGTGACGGTGTGATCACGGCACACAACGATCCAGTGTCTAGACCATTTTCATTAGCTTGTGACTTAGTCATCGAATCAAGAGGTTTCGTATACATCATGCTGGTAGTACTCATAATGTGACAGCGCAGAGCATGGGGGTTTTGATCCGTGATCAGACGGCATCTCTCTCTCGATTAGATTACCTTCTAAGATTACGATTATAACGACAAATGCTATTGTGGTAATTAATAAGGTATGAGAGATACCGGGCCCAGATATAGAGAGGAGAACAGGTACAGCTGTGTGAAGGCCTTGATGATTTTCAGATTAGTCTTATTATATAGTTGGAGAGGTGGAAAGTAAAACAATTTTTGCTCTTCTTTCAGCTCATTTCTGAACAAAGATTTCAACATAGATTTCAAGTTTTCAAAGTCCCCATTTTATGGTAAAAACCTTATCTTTCATGTTACCATGTCGTTCTTGTGAAAATGACATGGGCAGGTACAGTTTATTCCCAGCTAAGGTTGGTGGGTTCCTCCTCGCCACACATACATGCATTTATTTGCTTTTTTGTGTGCAAAAATAGCGAACGGTCACACATTTCTCTATTTTCTTCTATTTTCAGTACCCCGACTGTCACAAACAAAAGACACGTTATTCTTGTTCTACGTGAAAAACTGAACAATTCTACATAAGTTTTTTCTGAGTTCCACTTTCCACAACGGGATAAACCGTAAATAATAATGAACGAAGTCTCCATTTACAATGGCTGTGTCATTCCTACTGGAGACAGGAGTATTGAGTCAAACAACGCCCACGGTTTCCCACTTTTCCCTCGTCCTCTGGTTTTTTACTGCTGTCAATTCTTATGAGAATATAAAGTATCGTGTTTCCCCTTGTACAGAAGCTTTCCAACAGAGTAGAATACTAATTTCCGAACTAAAACTCTTTTCTTGTAGATCCCAATGTACAACCATTATTGTTATTATTGTTCGGGTTACTCTATAAAAAAAGCTATACTCGCTGCTGATTTAAGTGCCAGGTTTACTTTAATGACAGTTAACAAGTAACTTAATACCCTGATAGCATCAATGGATTTAATAAACATGTCATACTACTTTTTTCATGACACTAACGTTTTTCTAGCACTACCATTCTGACTCCTTTCGCTGCTCACGACGACACGAGCCTGGCGATTTGATGACACGTTTTATGTCCAACAAAGCCTTAATACAACTCCATTTGCATATGTTTCTCTTCAAATAAACACAAAAGGAAGAAAATCCTTTCCCGTTTTTGAGAAAAGTACCCAGATCCACTCGAGAATCACTTAGGCTCTTTACCCGGAAACAAAGAACGGTTATTTTGGTTTCCTCACCGGAGTGTTCTATCCCATCACCGTTTGAAATCTCCTCACCAGTTACAACCACCAACCTGTGAAAACAGGAAGCTGAGCTATTCCATTCTTTGTATATCGATCTCCAAAAATAGAATCAAACTACCCACCGCACACTGTCTCTACACTTCATCCACAAAGAAAAAGGGTCACGTATTTATGGCAAACAATATCCAAAGTCCCAAGAATTTCCACATTTTCCATTTCCACAAAACACGAAATAATAATCATTTAAAAAGCTTGCAATAATAATGATCGCAATGATAGTGCCAAGCATTGTCTCGTAATACATATTTCGTCGCGGTGGACGTACGCACACACTCGAGCATTCAACTCAAACTCCCACCACCAGACATGTTCCTTCATCCCTTAAATCAAAGATAATATGACAATTATTGACCATTTTCCAGCGAATCTAACAGCTTTTCCATTTTCTCTCTGGACAACAAAAGGGAAAGTGAAATACATGAACACAGCCACTACCGAAAACCAAACTATCACCGCAAAATAAGCTTTCGTGTCATTAAATTATGAGCCATGGCAGAAGCGCTGCAGCAGCAGTTGCATCCGTGTTGGTTTAGTGTTACAGTCTCCCTGCTCTTCTTATGATTTTTATTCATATTTACTTTTTCTCATCCGTGTCGTCGGGGCAGATATCACCATTATTATGAATTATTGCTATTATCATTTATTGTTTGGTAAGTTGTTAGTGTGTACATATACTACTCACTCTGTATAACAGATGAAACATGATAATGTGATGGCCACTCATACAACTACTCTTGCAGTAAATAAACATAAACTTTATTTACGGATGAAGAAAAGTCAACCAGGCAAACGGCATTGGTGATGATGGTTTTCTGGAAATATAACGCAAGTGTTAAGTAAAAAGTCTTTCAACCAGAATAAATGGGTGTTGAACAGGAAGTCAGACGCGTACATAGTTGACAGAGAAAGGACGCGTGAATGGAAAACGTGTCACACAGCTCTAAAAACGGACTTTTCATGGAAAACTCAAACAAAAATGGTTATGAGTGAACGTCTTTATTTTGAATGCATGACATGACATAATTATGATGATGATGATTGTCAAAATGTTTTCATTTGCACCCACCTTCTCAAAACTGACATGTTCAACACAATACGTACTAAAATTGGCTGGGTACTTATTGTCTATAAAACCAAAAATGGGTTTTATCCTGTGCGTGAGACTCTGAAGAAAACGGTTATGTGACGTTTCACACGTTGTGAATGATGATGTGTATCAACTCAATTGACAACCAAAACAACTTTATTTTTGAACTTTTCAGTCAGAAAAGTCATTGAATATTACAAAAACGTGCTTTTGCTCTTACAACACGATAGTATTTCCTTTTTCATTGGCAAACATAAGTAACAATACAGAAACTGAATGACAAAACATTTAGTCTGCTACCACTTTGATTCTTATTTCCGCTCCATTGGGTTTTCTCTGATCAGGAATATTATGTCAATTTTACGGAAACCTCCCATTTTCTTTTCGGCAAAGCGATGAGTAAAATTTATCAATTTTAAATAACAAATCCGAGTTTATACGACTTTTTGTTTGTTGTCCTGTCGGTACCAGGCCCCTTTTGTGACCCTGTGTGTAAATGTTTTCATTAAACAGAGATCATCCTACAAAATCATCTTTAGTTGACAACAACTAAGAAAATGTGCCGAACATTTCTTACACATTCCTTTCGACAAAGTTACGCATCATTTTGTACCTACTCAACCGAACTGCTTTTTCATTTAAGATTCCAGCAAACAGAAGAAAGAAAGAAAAACTGTGAGGTAGAAAGAGAGAATAGTTTTGCCTACTTAATGTATTATGCACCATCATCTCGACATTTGAAATGCCTATTGTAACTCAAACTCCTTTTTGACATGCACTTTTGGACTGCCACCAAGTGCTAAACTGTGAAAAAGCTAATATCTTATCTCATATCCGATCCTCTTACTTTTTTCAACAATGATACTCTGACTTAGTGACTCATCCTGAAAAAAAAATCCTTCATCAAAAGGGATCCAGAGAGAGAGAGACACTGACTGGACCCTCTGTATCGTATGTTCAAAAATCTCGACCAAAACGTATCCTTAAAAAAAAAAAGGTTTAATGTGGCCAAAACAGTTGGATCTCCCAAAAAGCGCTGGGCGTATTAAACCATAAGTGTTGTAAATATTTTAGGCAAGAGCACAAGCTAAACCCCAGAAGGCATTTATTTTTTTCTCTTGTTGTCCTGATCTGACCAGAAACTTTTAAGTAAAAGACACCGAAAGACGTGAAGAGTAAAATCCAAACAAAAACCCAGTTTGATCCTTTTGAACTTTTAAAGTTTTTACACATGCGGCCCTTTCACAAACAATTGTAGAGAATTAGCCGCAAGCAGATAGACACATATCCCTTGAGAGGCTCATAGCGTATTAGTCAGTGATTGAACAATATAACACTAACGAAATCATTTAGGAATATTATCGAAAGCTAGAATGTTTCAAATAGCAAGAACAACAGCCAACCGTATAAAAATTTAGTCCCAAGTATGAGCACAAAAGATTTCTTTGATGGCAAAAAGTTTTTGATTTTTTCTTCTTTACTCTTTGCTTCTTTACTCTTTACTTTTGCCTCTAAAAATGGTAGAAAACAGGCTCAACCAAAGAAAATTGTAGCCAAAATTTAAGCAAAACAACACACGACAAACAATTAAAACGGATTCAAGTCTGGTGGCATATGCAACTGCCAGTGCCAACCTGCCAGAATTGCCTCTTCAGAAGAACTGAGTCTTTAAAGAAGCTACTAACAAAACATGATATCATGTTGTAAATCAATCAATACAGCACCCCGCCCCATTGTAAACAAATAAAAACATAAAAAGTGGTAACCACCTAACAAAATAATCTCGCGTCTAGGGATTTTCTTCGCTGACCTGTTAATAGATACGTGAAGCCATAGGTAATCGTGTCTTTGCAGTTTTTTTCCTTCTTCCCTTGATGATCGCCAAATCATTAGTTTACAAACTGACAACAATGAAACAAGTCCCTTTTCTTCTACAAATGCAAAAGCTGGTTCCAGTAATCCTACTGAATCCCGTCATCATAATTACTTTATTGCTCTTATCCTTTTTTCCTCCCCTGCATTTACTTTTTCCTTCTCTGGATGTGTGCTCTACTGACTTATTGACCAACGTGTTAATAGAATTATTAGAGAAAATGTGTTTTCTCTCTATTCAAGTATAATACCAGGATTTACTTGGCCGTTTTATGATACGATAATAAAATAATAAAACTATCAAGCATTTTTCCTATCCATTAGTTAACTCATCGCAAGAATAATGTCTTGTTATACAATTCGGTTGACCAACTCGCCAATAGAAATAGCGATGAAAAAAAAACTGTCTTTCGTTGGAAGTTTTGTGCGATGTCTTCTTTAAAAAAAATACTGGACAGAGAGCAGAGCGGCAAGTTTGTCTCAAGTCTTGAACCTAAAGCTCCCTTTAGTTTCTTGGAAGAATGAATTTAGCAAAAATATTTTTTAATGTGGACACAAAAAATTGTGAAGACCACCAGGTTGACTGAAAAGCGCAAAAAGTAACGTTATCCTTGTATTCCTTTGCGGTATCCAGATAGTGGGTGGCCAATATTATACCGCATGGTTAGCTTTGGTGGATATATAGTGATATGCGTGTGTCAACAACATAATATAACCCAGTACTACATTCATTAGTCATTTCGAATGACTACAAACAACGACTAATATCATACCAAGAAGCGACATTTGTGTTTTTTATCGCAGATGTCCAAACTTGTTAGAAGTATGTTTCCCCCAAAATGTATCAAACTATTTTGATGGATCATCTTCAACACGGTAAAACTAGATCACATTTTTTTATTCGCCTCTTCCAGTTTGATTGATTTCTATGAAAAATCGTTTCTTTTACAAAAGAACCCAGAATGATGTAACACAAAAAAAGACATGGTCATCACGATTTTTTTTCCATGAAAATGGTAAAAAAGCACATAAGCGTTAAAAAATCATTCTAATAAGGGAAAATTAATCGTGTGAAAATTATTGTCCATTGGTAATTTGATACATACCTAATGGTACAAAATCCAATATTCCTATCAATTCGAACCTCAATCTTTGCCACATTTTTTTTGTGGTTTTTACCCCAATTTGTAGTTTTAGATAGTCACAAAAATTACCACTAAGGGAACAATATCCTGTGACAGACAGAGGTATAGCATGAAATGTTGACCTTCATAACTTGTACCACATGTGTAAATAAAAAAAAGACCGAAATAATTAAGTTAAAACCTCATAGCTGATGTGAGCATGGTTCCACATCAGCATTTTTTGGCTAATATTCAAACATGTAAAATCAGTTTCCCAGCTCTGACATATTTAATTGAATTGACAGGCTTGAGTTGTGTAATGCATATCGGTTGGATTAATATCATGGTTTGTCAATTTTAGAGATATCATCATCAGCCAAGTGGGATTCCTAACACGTTTTTTAAAAAATGCCAAAAATCATGATGGATTTCTGTGCATTATTCCCTACTCGCACTTGCTTCAAATACTTACTTTTTAATCATAAAAAAGTCGTGTGCGGAACATCAACTTAGCCTTAAAAGATTAGGCAAATTTTTTGTATTTGTTGAGATTTCAATCGTCATCCATTACGCTTTTGTCGACAAGCTTGTAGCTTATCCACAAAATAGCATTACATGGAAATGTTTGCAGTTTAGCTACGGTATTCCATCTATTTACAAGCAATTCAAATGTCATTTTCTTTTGCAACCAGCAAATAAGTAGAAACGCACACACACATCCAAACACACATATTTTTCGGNTATTTTTCGGATTGAACCTTTTTCCCTTGGCTGCGTGCTTCTATTCTCTTTTTTCGGGGAAAGGCAGAAATCAATCTTTTATACAAACCACTATAGCATGAGAACTTGCAACTAGATTTGCATATGAATCGATTATCTTCATTTCATTAGGTATGCGCTATGACTTCATCATGAAAAAAATGGAGGAGTTTGTCCCATAGCAAATAGGATATTATTAGAGGACGGATGGAGACAGTGGTAGTCAAACAATCCCAGTCTCATTTACTTGCCATTAACCATAATCAAATAACCATTTACAGATCATTTAACTTTCCCCAATTAACTTTGTACTGGCAAATGTATGTAAATTTTTTTATGCAAAGTAGCTGAGCAAATTGAATATGAGAAATAAAGAAATATGCAGGAGAAAAATGAATGAGCCCATTTAACCTGTCATCGTGGAGGTCTTTATTCGCAAGAAAAGTTTGGTGCAAACGCAGGTGTCGTAACGAAAAACACATGGTAAAAAATTAGAATGCATAAAAAAAATAGAAAACAGAGAGAATGCTAACGAGTTATTGTTTCTATTGTGTTGGCATATTTTATGGCTGTTATAACGTGAAATTAATCGACCTTGAAGCTACTAATTGCTACTAATATTTTATATGACACAAAGAAATCAAGAATATCTGTGTACGAGTTTTTTAATTAAAGAAATGTTCAAAGAATATTCAACGAACAAATGTGAGAAGGACATGCGGCTGTAAATTTTTCAACGTCTGATTTCCTCCAGATGAGGTAACTTGATGAACGCTCGGAATTCTCATGACAGTTTGTGAAACTGTTCAAGAAGGAAATCGTGAGAAATTAGATACATTTTTCAATCACCGGTGATGCATTTTACTCTTGAGAGTGTAAACACCAACATACCCACAAAATATGATTTTAACTCACTCATAGGCTTTTTTTGTAATCAGCTTTTCCAATTTTCGTTGAAGATTCCTCATTTTTAAAGCTTCCTGACTTTCTCTTGAAAACCCTTTTCCCCACAAGATTTTACGTATGCAATTTCCCGCAATCTCATCTCACACTCCTCCCACTAATTAATTAGCAATAAACCCCATTCAAAACATCTTTTCCATCACCTACAGCATTGCTCAAACATGCATGCATGCATGCATTAATGAATATTCAAACTAATCTGTTAAAACTAAAACAATTCCATTCATAAGCACGTAGCACGTCTGGTATCAGCTCCCGTGTCGATTTCGTCAAAACGTCAAACACCATCATCTTCACTAAAATACATATTTATATCATTCAATCCGTTAATTCAGCACAATCAAATATTTTCCTACTTGTTTTTGTTGGTTCATAGCCTAACCTCCTCCTTACTCACGCTTTCATTTGTACGAGCGTGCCCAAGTATGTAACAATATTTTTTTTTGATAATGATAAATGAGCCCACTACAAACCAACACCATCCATACACACCCATCCAACGCACACACACTCATAACGAGAAAGAAGCAAATAAATATAAAAAAGAGATATCTTTGCACCTCTTCCGACTTTCTCCAAACAAAAAAAATGAACTGCGTAATTTGTAATAACATCAGTTCCAAACAAACGTGTATTACGTGTTATGCCTCCTTCATCTAAAGCTAACAATGTCAATCCCAAATAATAACACTTAATACTCCTCCTCTTATGTAACAAAAAAAAATTAGAGCTCCTCCAGCACCACCACCACTCATTTCCCTAAGCGTAATTTGGTGTACCATCTCACCCGTCATCCTATCTCTATTCATCCCGAAAAAAAAAACGCCGAGCAAAGTAACCGATAATAAATGAGACCTAATTTATCTTGAATTCATTACGATTTTTATTCTATCTCTGTGTCTCCTCACATTCATTCTATTCATCATCATCAGCCTAATACCAGAAAAAAAAGGGTGCAGTGTAAGCACATTTTTTTTAGAAGTATTCCAACAAAAGGCGAAAAAAGGGTAAACCATAGCTTTAGCTAAACTTTATACTGTTACTTCACGTCATGTCACATCAGTCAAAAAATCCCCCGAAACAACCAGTCACACAAACAGTTCAGTCAACTTCACTTGCTTCCTTCCTTCATCCGTCCACTAAACTGGGAGAGGAGAAGACTCGGAAGTAACAAAAAAAAGTGAACAAGTAAAAAAGGAACCCAGTTTGCATAGATAATGAACCCAGAAATGTGGATATTACCTTGTTGTATCACATCCAACAAATATCCTAATTTTTCATACC